>VWPW01008664.1:966691-1055470 GCA_013389825.1 Crypturellus undulatus | reverse complement strand
TTATATTTGCTAAAGTTCTGGAGTGATGAGTAGAACCAAAATCTAAAGCTTTCCTAATCTGCACAAGACAGAAAGAGAAATAAATATGGCAATGCACCAAAGCTAGCAGAAGGGAGGAATCTGTTCCATAATTCTTCCTCCCTTGGGTTGACTTGAATCTGTTTTCTTTTTAGCCCTTTCCTGAGAATGAAGTACTCAGCTTCTCTACTTTAGATATTACAAATACTTGAAATATATTTAAAGTATAACAGCTTAAAAATTTTAGAAGAAGATTGGGGAGTGATATTTTAGTGATATTTTTAGATAAAAAAAAGGCCAACTGTAAGCTACCTACAGGGCCAGTTCCTAAGAACTGCAATAAAAAGGCTTGCAAAATGTAATCAAATTCAGAAGTGTATGATAGATTTGTCAGAAATCAGCTAAGTTCAAAAAACTAAAAAATATTAATTCAGGATATTGCATCATCTTAATAAAGTGCTGCCTCTATTCCACATTTGTTCTAAGCAAAGAATTTTCATTTTACGTAGTTACAATCTGCTGGAATGATTCCACAGAGTCAGCAAAGATCTTTAAGCTTAAATGAAGCAAATTGTTTTTGAAGATTTGACATGTATGAAAGACTCAGTATCTGTGAGTTAATAAAAAAAAGGCTCTTTTTAAAAAAAAGTGAGCAGTTGAGGTACATTGGCACATAGGTACATTGAGACCTGCTGTTGATTTCATTGTTATTTTATTCATCTGGCTAAAACATTATTGTATGTATTTGCATCTAGCGTTTCAAGAGAGAAATTGAAGGTAATTTCAGATATGCCCTGCCATAACCTGCTGTGTGATTGCCTGCTTGATGTGACAGGAGAGAACTTGCATCTTCATTGTTTTAATCACTTTTTTACCCAGCCATTGTCAGAGTTGTTTTCTTTCCCCTCTAGAAACACAGATTTGTCTATCATCATGGTGATTTCAAAAAGAAAATTTACAAACAGAGAGGTCTGATCTGAGCACACGCTAGAAAAATATTTTCCATATATAATCCACCAAATTCTTATGGCATTCATCTTTTTCAGTTCATGTCTCCTTTGCTTTTTTTTTCAACTAATACTCTAAAACATTTTTTATGACAAAAGTGTGAAGACTGTGCAAAAAGGATCTGAATTCTTAGTTATGGCACTGCGTGCTGTTTTGTGACCACAGCTTTTCATGCTTATCAGTGTGATCCCACTAGTTTCTTATTCCCATCCATATGTCTGTTTTAGTCAACCACCGTCTTTCTTTCTATTTTTAGATTATTAACTTTTTAGTAAAGCCAGATTTCTTCATTCTTCCACTTCTGCAGCGCTTATTCTCTGAGCGATTGCTGAGACCACTCAATAGCACTGTAGCAGAACTTGTCAAATGTGTTATTAATACTGCAGTGAATAATATGCTTTATGCAACATCTTTTGCTACTGCAAAGACAATAAAATAAAATTATTCATTTTCTTTATGGAAGAAAATAGAATTTGAAAATTTAGAATTTAATTTTGAATTTTCATATGCCCTGAGAAAATTGTACTTTCTCTAATACTGTTATTAAGTACTTCTATACATACACATAAGTACTTAGTTATTATAGTACTCACAAAGTGGGCTAACTAAATAATAGACTTCTCTTTACCTCCCAGTTTTTATCTCTTTGTTTTTTTTTTATATTCTGTCATGTGCGTTGGTATCAAAATCTCACCTTGCTGCCACAAGTTGACGGTAGAAAAAAAGTGAGGAAATAATTTGAAAATGTCAGCCCTGTTATAGGAATACAGCTACAGAAACAGTTTGTAAGGACACAAGCCTTTTAAAGCTTCAACCTGAATTACAAAAACATACCTCAGCACTTTTTGAAAATACTGCTGTTATTTTGGGCTGTCCATAGGTATGCGTTTTACAGTTTCTGAAGGACCTTTCTATGTCTTGTCTGACTTTACTATAGTCAAACAGATTATGTCTCAAGAAAAATTATTAAGGACATATCTATTAGACTGTGTTTCAGCACTACATTGCAAAGACTTGGAACAAAGGACAGTCACTGATGTGATTGCTACTTCCTACCATTATAATGCATATATATATATATATTTATATGTATATATACATGCATAATCACATAAATCAAGTTTGCTGTTTAGGACTTAGATCAGTTCTTCATTATTATGACAGGAAATCACCTATATGGATATAAAATTCAGGTGGAAAATGAGTAGACTGCCATTCATTGTGGCTAGCCCCGTTCCAAAACCATTACTCCTTTTAGAGACTCGTAAAAACACTGACTACTGGACCAAATCACAGGATCTGCCATCTAGAGTAGCTTTGTTCTGCTCATTTTCTAGTTTTCCAGATGCAGAAAATGCTGCTTTAATAGCAAATTTTTCAAACATCCTAGAACATGGCCTTTAGGTGATACAGGAAGGCCTCCCGAGAGTTTTCTCAAACTACTCCTTAGCTTCTCCGATGTTCTGAGAATCAAGTAGCTGCTAACTCTTACTTCTTGGGAATCAGAATAAAAATTCCAACATAGTGGGGCAAGATTTCTCAACAAACCAAGCAAGGAAACTTAAAAAAAGAAAAGTCATAACTTCTTATGAATTCATAACTTCTTATGAGTGCAGACATATCATGAAAACATGCTCAGATGTTCCAAACAAATATACTTCTGCCTTTTTAAAGAAAATGCAGGGAAACTCACTGCGAAATATCCAGTTACACCTTGTCACTCAAAACAGAAGTGCTTAAAAGAGTCCATTCTCTTTCTATCTCTGTCTTCTGTCCTTAGTATTCTTGCCATTATAAACATGATGGGAAAGTGATTTAAAATCAGAAATGTACTTGGTTTCCTTTTTTATATATATCAAGCACAGATTTTTAGACTCCTAAGGCTTTATTCTAATGTCACACAGTAAATCACATTCTATCAGCCCTGCGTGAAGATGAGGGCTAAATCTCTCTTTGTGAAGAACGAAGTATAAGGAAGTTCATAATTTCTCATCTGTATCTTGTAACTGCCAGTACTCAGATTTCTTATTTCATATCTCTCTGGAACTATTTTTTCCTATCAGATTTCATTTATATGTAGCTTTTCACATTTCTTAACACTCCTGACCTTTTCCTACATCCTTTTAACATTTACTTCTCTGTTTCTTGCATGACTGTGTCTTGAAGTCCCCCAAAATCCCAAGTCTTTAAAGTTCCTGAAGTACATCAGGCTGTTCACTTGAGTTCAAATTAATTACTATCTATTGGCTTTGCCACCTCAAACCTTTTCTTTTCCAAAAATTTCAATTTTTTCACCCAGAAGAACTTCATTTTCCCTGCAAGAATCCATTTTATAACTGCACTACTAGGCAGAAAAACATCCTGTTCTAGTGTTTTAAGCAAGCTTCAATATGAGCAATGTGATAGAAATTGCAACTACAGATTTTACCACTTTACTTTGGATCTCTCATAGCTGGACCTTAGCTCTTGTCATAAATCATAAGAATTCTTTTTTCACAGTGTTTTGCTATGATACAATGCCCCAATAGTCAACATGATCTGCATATGTACTCATTCTGTAATATCGAAGACTGACTAAACCCTCCTCTTGCCTTGGTCCTCTTCAGCCTATAGTCTACTGACCGTCCAAATAATAGTTAGCCCAAACTAAAATATCTTTCCCTAATCAATAATTACATTCAGAAACAAAACAGAATTGCTGTTTCCTCTCTTTGGCCATTCCTCTTCTGTAGATTTTTTTTAACATTGCTCCCTTTGCAAAGGAGTTTCTCAGAAACTTTGTATTGAAATGGTAGACATGGTGTTTTTACTGCTTAGGTGATCTGGATGTTTGGATGAGTCCTAAACATCCAGACCTATGAAAGCCATGGCCAATGAGACTCTCTCTTACTCCCTCTTTAAAGCCAGTTCTAGCAATCCCNGCCCAAACTAAAATATCTTTCCCTAATCAATAATTACATTCAGAAACAAAACAGAATTGCTGTTTCCTCTCTTTGGCCATTCCTCTTCTGTAGATTTTTTTTAACATTGCTCCCATTGCAAAGGAGTTTCTCAGAAACTTTGTATTGAAATGGTAGACATGGTGTTTTTACTGCTTAGGTGATCTGGATGTTTGGATGAGTCCTAAACATCCAGACCTTTCACCCCCTCTATGAAAGCCAAGGCCAATGAGACTCTCTCTTACTCTCTCTCTAAAGCCAGCTCCAGCAATCCCAGCTACACGTTACTCCAATGGAGGGGCAGGACACCTCACATCAAACAAAGCCCTTAACATCTTCCAGGCAGGTGAATTCTGACTGAAGAGTCTATTATTCATAATGAATATTTTTTTTTTCCCCCAAACACAAATGTGGGCTTTCCACAGCATCTCCTGCACCTGGATGGGCTAAGAGAAGGTGTTGTATTCCCTTCCTTGACTTAACAGAGAGAAGTGTAGTTTAGATAGTTTAGATATAACTTCTGCTCAGGAAGGGCAAAATTCAGAACTACATTTGGGAAAATAAATCCATTAATAATTGATATAAACCTATAGAATAGAATGCAAAGTAAACAAATCTTTGGTCTTTCTCCCAAAATATTAATGGGTTAAATTAATTAACCGGGAATAGTCAGTTATAATCGTTCACTGGTCATGAAGAAAAAAGTGTTGCTAGGAGGGAATACATTATACAAATAAAATGCTCTGCTTAGTTGCTAAAAGTAATTGTAGTAAAACATTTAGAAACTCTGTTTCTAAAATATGCTACATGTATCATACTGTCACACGGATTTGCTAATTTGCAGCATGATGGAATTGCTTAATACACCTATATGGCAGAAGAACTCCCTAAGAAGGGCACTAAATTGTATCTCAGGTGAAGAGCAATATACCCCTGCAACTTGTTTTAAATAAGAAAAAGCCCAGGTCTAAAATGAACCAAATGAACCTTTTTTTTTTTTTTCCTTATTCTTTATTTCAGGTTTTAATATTATGTACTTGCCAAAAACACTCCTATAAGAAGATCTTGGTATTCATTTGAAAACTATACCTAATTTTAGAATTATTGCACTATTCTACTGTAGTTTTTAATGATATTAAATGCAGATAATTTTGCTTTCATCTCTAGAGGTCTCTTCCAACCTTAACCATTCTGTGATTCTTTGCATCTTCACTAAGGATATTATTTCCTAGTTAGTGGAATCATTTTTAATCTTCCCAATAACTACATTGATAAAAAATACATGATAGTGAAACTATTCTGGCTTAAATATATTTGGCTCTCAGTGTCATATTTCATATGTATTCAGTGGTAGTTTTCAGTCGTTGTTCAAGCCACATTTTCAGATTGTCATTCCTTTTCCCATGAGGCTATCACAAAATGAAACTTGGTATTTCATGTAATTACCATACATACTGTAGCTGGTGATTAAAACACTATATATAATAATGCTCCCCATAAACTCAGAAGAGTAGGTAGTATTAGAAATAGCTTGCAGAAGAAATAGTGATTGTATTATACATGAAATCTAAGCAGCTATTCATCATCAAATTTCCCAACTCTATTTGCCTTAATTACCCACAGAGCACAATAGAAAAGCAGTCTGCAAGAAACACTCAATTCTAACACGCAGATACAACAGCCATTACTGTAACAAATTAACACTGACACATTTTTTAAGTTCCTGATCTGATTCCCTAGTATGTTTATAGAAAGCATATCTAAATTTTTCCAAACCAGTTCTTTCTCAAAACCTCTGCACTTGTTTTCAGTCATAACTTCAGATATAGTATCCTTTACTCTTACAGGCATCTCCATAGTGTAGAGAGAGCATACTTTTAAAAGCAGATTTACTCCTAATTTGCTCTACATTTTCCACGTAGACTGATGGATGGGCTACATCCGTGGAGATGGATAGCAGAATGGGCTGCATCCTAGACTGCTTTGCTGAATAGCATTGCACATACATTCTGTATCAACCCTGGATCTCTAATAGAATTCTAATAGAATTCTTCTGATAGAATTCTTCTAATAGAATTCTAGAAATCTGGTATATATCTCTAAGAAACCTCTGGAGATCTAGAGATTTCTGTGGAGGAAAGCCTTAAAAGTAGCTGCAAGAGGATATTAAAAAGGCAGCATTAAAAAGAACACTTGGGAATAGCTTTAAAAAAGACACTCCTCAGCTTTGTTTCCCTAGGGTAGCACAAGGTAGCTTGAATGATGCTCTAAATACCTTAAGAACTTGCAAAAGATAAAAGGTAGCAATCAAAAACACTCTCAACTGTCGCAATATTTTGAGTCCCTAAGTCCTTTTTGATGACAATTTTTTTTTATGAGATTAATTTAGCATAATTAGGCATGGTTTGGGGGAATGCCATATGCTATCAATAAATAATTTTTCTGCAAGTCGCTGCTATTCCTAAAATAGATAAACATATGCCAGGTACTCATAACTAAATCCATATCCTTCTATTCTGAAGTATATGCATACCAATTAACCAGCTAAGGTTGACTGACAATGCCTTCATCTCTCAAATGATTATGGACATCTCAAAGATATGCATACCATCAAAACCTCTGCTATATTTTGCTAACATACTGCTGAAAGTTTTCTCACCTGCATCACAGAATCCATCTCTTTAGACTACAAGAATATTCCTCCTTTCTGCAGCTTTTGTGGTCACAGCAGGTGTCCACAGCATCATCAGTCCTCCTGACTTGAACAGCTGTTAAAAAAGGGAAAAAAAAAAAAAAAAAAGGCATTCTTAGTCACTGCTCCTGTCTTACACAAATATGAAAACAGGGAAAAAATCAATATGCAGTAGCGTGGAAGTCAAAGGTGGGATAAAATAAAAAGTTAAGAACACATGAGTAATAGTGCTTTCTTTCTGCAAAACTATTAGGTTCTGGAGGCGGGTTTGTGTGTTTGGAAACAACAGAAAGATTTTAGCAGGTTATCCTTTCACTTGGATACTTAACCAGGCCAGAGATGGTTCATTTTAGTTCTGAAACCTTGTAAGTCAGTCCCAACAGAGGAAATTTCAACACGAGAGGGCTGAGCTTGTTCTCAGAGCTGAGCAGAAAACAAACATCTGCCTTCAGCTACTCTTTCCATCCCTTGCAGCAAGCAGAGCAAAGCGTGAAGCTGAATTAGGATTCAGGGCGAATTCCAAGCTCTCTTTCCCTGAGCATCGCTTCTGGACTCCTTGATGCTTTGCACAAGTCTAAACATAGGCCAGCAACGATTAACCTGTTTTGATAGCTTGTGACAAATCAAAAAGCTTTCTGGATTTCAGAAGGCAAACTTTTTTTTGTTACTTTGCCTCCATTTCTTTTTCATATCTTTCATGTAAGTAGTAACAGGACTCAGACTTTGCACTTTAAATCATACAATTTCAGTAAACTTACTTTTTGTTTGTTTGTTTTGTTTACCTTAGTTTTGGTAACTAATGTTCTTGTTGTTCTTGATTTCTAGGGCTATCAGTCTTTGCTTTCACAGGCCCTCTGGGAACATCCCATTCATTCATTCACATTCTGTTCCACATACCCATAGAGCCAGTGACTTCCTATGGAGAATTACTTTGTGCACTTTGGGTAGGAGAGGGGTCAGATGCACTTTGGTGAAACAAGAGCCTAGAGAAAGAAATCTAAAACTCCATTTATATGTGCTATTAAAGTATATCTATAGATAAGGAGATAGCTCTCTATTACCTTCTACTTTCATGTTTTGGTAATCTATAAATAGAATATAATAAGTTGGAGAATTTGGGAACTTTGTCATATATTAATGCCAAGTTTATTATTAGAAAGAACTTTCCAGATACACTGAGAACAGCGCAAACACCTATTGTGGGTCCAGCCCCTTGGTGACAGTCTTGTTTTTAAACTAGTGCAGGTGAGTGTGTTTTGTCCCAGACTCCTGGGAAATTTACCATTTCACTCGGTCTGACTCCTGTTCCTCTCTTGCAAGTCTTCGGGCTGAACTACCTCAGAGGAGTTTAGATGCTTTTTCCATGTACTACTTTGGTAATCACCATCTTAGCAAGGCTACATCTAGCAACCACCTTGTTGACTGAAAGATTTACTTGGTTTTAACAAGTTCTGGACAATTTTGTAGACAAACTCTCATTTCTTTATGAGCTAACTCCCTACTGGCAACCCTGATTCAGTGCTATGATCACGACAAAGGCAGCGACAGAGGCGAGGAGATCAGAGGTGGAACCGCATATAAAGGCATCCTTAAAAGGATAGCATCATTATTCACAGTAATCACAAATGTAACAGTCACTTTTAAATACATTTAAAATCAAGGGTTCCCATGTCCCTGTTCGTTATGTGGAGAAATGCTCTGCTCTCCTGACTGCTCTATCAGCAGCAGCCACGCTCCCGAGACAGCGCTTACCAGCGCTGACCAAGACACCCTGCGCCCTCCGGAACCCCTGAAATGCTTTTGGGAGGGAGCTGTGCAACGGCAGCCACTGCAATCAGCCCTCCCTTCAGGTGAACAGATTTACAGGACATGTCGGTTGCAGCTGCATTTGCATTTAGCGGTGTTAAAGTTCTTTTTAATAAATTTTGTACAAAATACCTTTCAGCTTTATCATATCTTCATTTATTATTATACAGATTTATAGATTTTTTGTCTTCCTTGATGACAACTCCTTAAGAGAATCAAAAGGCACCCATATCTGAAGGCTGGAACTCCTGGCAGGAAGAGAAAAATACGATTTTGGATGAAGCTTTGGACCTCCCAGGACAAAGAAAATCCCTTATGCTGAATTCATCTGAAACACACTTTATGCCATATGAAATTTTAGAAAGCTGTCAGAATTTTTAGCTTCAGAGACAGAGCTTTTGTAGACTATCATTTACATATCCAGGAGAGAGTGAATTGGTTTCTTTCTTTCTTTTTTTTTTTTTTTTGAATCAGAAGGACTTCTTGTTCTCAAATACTATCAAAGGGACAATTTTTTTATAGTTAGCTGCATTTTATAGGTAGCAACTGAATGCATTTATACTTCATGGGGGAGGGGAAAAGAGAGTTATGTTACATCAAGCCATTCTAATCTCCAGGTTTATACTAACTGACTTTTCCTGTGCTACAGTAGTTGCCATAGTGAAACTTACCTGAAATCCTTGATGTAATTCCCTCTTTCTTCCCTTACAAAAATGTCACCAATCTCCGTTTTGAAGTTTGGAGAGTTCTTTTTTTGGTTTACCTTAGGAAATAAAAAAAAAAAAAAAAAAAAGAAAGATAAACATTGCAAAAAACTCTCTGTTCTGAAGCTTTGGACAAGCTGTCACACATAAGCTACCACACACTGTAGCTTCTGGAGCTGCTCTTGTGTATTTGTCAGGTCAGTTTTTTCTTGACAGATTTATCTGCTTTCCAAAAGTAAGTAAAGACTTCTATAGTGGCATTAGGACTGTTACGGAGAGGGAGTCAGTATAGAAGTCAGCAGTCCTGGGAGCAATAGTGAGAAAAGCAGTAAAAGAGCTGATTTTATTTGTTATATTTCACTGCATCTGTTTTTGTCTAAAACAATCAGTTGGGAAAACCCTAAGACAACTTAGGGTTTTGTGCAAGCCATTCACATTAGTGATTGGCCTCCCAAATGATGAATTAGTGTTTTTTTCTTTTTTTTTTTAATGTTAAAGTCTTATTACAAGCTGAAACTGCATTTAAATTATTTATACTAAAAATTACCTGAGGCAATACAATGCCTGACTGTACTCAGGTCTTCAGGCTGATGGGTATACCGTCATTTACTGTCCCTTAGAATATCACCAGTGACTTTTCTATTTGTCTTCTACTTGTCTGGAAAAAAAAATAAAATACAGCCTTAGATCTCACAAATATCTGCAAATAGTACTAAGTTCATCTGACTTAAGTGACAATCTTATGAATCTAACACATTTTCAAAGCTGAGGTTTGAATATTGTACACATAGGAATAAAAATCTCATTATTTTATTCAAAATGTCACTATTTTCAGTGAGGAACCCGTTACAATAATTGCAGCAGTGATTGTAGATAGTTAAAATATAACTGAGTTGACAATTTCATAGGATATTTCTAGGAAAGAAATATTTTTTTGAGAAATGAGGGTTGCATTTATATAAGTTCAATGTAAAATTAGCCTGAGTATAGGCTGATGACTCCATTTTACAGAACAGAGTTTAAAGAATGATTTAAAGAGAAATTTTAATTCATGTTCTGCTTAGGAATTTGCACCTCGACTGTTACTCTGCGTCCTAGAAATTCCACAATTCTACCAAAGAAAATAGTAATGCTAAAAATGGTTCTAGCATTTTAAGAGATTATCTTCCACCAGCCTATCCATGGCCTGGTGGTACAGGAATGCTGTCACTGCCTAGGTTTTAAGTGATAAGAGTTGGTTTGACCAGACACTAAAGGTGGTTTGAATCAATTCAGCCAACTTTGCACCAAAGCAGATAATGAAACTTCACATACCTTGTTCTTCTATCTCAACAGTGGCACCAACTACCTTCAAACGATGGGCAAAAACAGTCTGCAGCAGGTTGGCACTCTCCATTTACCTGAGACCCTCCATGATGGAGGGTCAACATGGCTTGAGATTATCAAAAAAAAAAAAAAAAAAAAGATAAAGTAGTAAAGAAAGGTAATGTCTTCCTGTCAAGTAACTTATTTAAAAAATATCTTTTCCAGAGTGTTTTTCTGAATTGCATGAATAAGAAGGTTTTCCCTTTTTAAAGGGATTAAATGCACCCTTACTTCATTCACAGAACTCCTTTTTAAATGAATGAGATTAATGTGAAGAAAAACACAACATACAATATGTTTAATAGACAAATCAATATGGAATCATTTTCACTGTCTATGATTTTTAAATTGAAAACGTATTTTCAATTTTATGTTATATTATAAAAGAGAAATTATAACCACTGATTGCTTTTTTTTTTCCTCCTCTCTATTGCAAGACTTTTATACATATGTATTTGCTTAAGCAGAAAGCATGAGAAAAAATTCTGCTTGTTCCTGGCTTGGTCATATTTTATTTTATTTGGCTAAAACCTTTGTAAATTTTTTACTTCTCCCCTGTTCTCTTTGCATTGTACTTTAAACTCGTTTTTCTTTTAGCTATATTTTCTCTTTGGTTTAGTCATGAAAGTTTGACATTGAAATTCATTTCAATCATTTGAAATGTATGCTGCTCCAGGTATTGTAGCAGCATGGACAGAAATATAGCATTTGAATTAGCATAGGGAGAAACCAATAAACCCAGCAAACTACTTATAATAATGCAATAAAAATTTTTCCAAGCAGCAGTCTAGAAGGAAAATGCAATTTTATACCTTAATTTGTCAATTCAACCAGAAAACTTTAATCACTGGTGGTAGATGGCTCTAATGCTATGATCTAGGTGGTACAGGTGGCATGTGGGCGTCATGACTTTACAGCTAAAAGGCACATTTTTAAAAACATCCTTTTGAATTACCATACATTATGTTATTTTTTATTATTATTATTTTATCATTCTTCTATGGTATGTTCAGTACTTACTTTCAATACTATTTGAAGAGAAAGCAGAGTATTTTTTCTGATAACAGGCAAGATAAATGGGAAAGACAAAATTAAAGAACATATTAAAAAGCCAGAGATACAATTTCTCCAAGATAAGCATTCCAGGGCACGTGTACTAACTGTCACTTTAAATGATCCTGTTACTTCTGCAAGAGAGAACTAACTGTAAGTGAAGTATTTGTTCATTGGAAGGTTCTTTTCATCATATTGAAAACACTCTGAGTTCAGCTTATGAATCCCAAGCTCAAGTCTGTACAAGAGATTGTATAAGACAGTAAGTTTTATCTCCTGAGTTAAAATTTATTGATAAAAACCTTCTTTTCTCTTTTTTTTTTTTTTCCTTTTTAATAAAAAAAAATCTACCTTAGTTTAGTTGGCCATAGTCCCTCCAATCCCTTCTCAGCTGGTGGAAAAGAAGCTTGATTGCAGCCTGTCTCCACTTCTGTTTGATCGTTAGCCTAGGGGGAAAAGAAAAAAAAAAGCAGAATAATAGAAACTTTGTAGCATGCTAAATATTCACCCAACCTTTGAGTGTGTTTTTATTCACCTAAAAGAACTGGTGGAATTGTGAGACCTATGGGCCAGATTACACTGAGCTACAACCACATTTTAAAGATTTGTGTACTTCAAAGCATGTGCTAAACAAACAAAGAGCAATTATTTCACATAGCCCACTGCATGCCAGGGCTGCAGACGCGTACACAGATTTACAGTATTCTTTTTCAGTACATCTGAACGACCAATACAATGCTTTTCTAATTCATTTTAAGATTAGAGATACTTAATTTATGTAGGTATTGTATACTGGTGAAACCAGTTTTGCTACTGAGCTTTTCATACAACCACAGACTGAGGACTGTGTGATTTTAGGGGGAGAAACAAGAATCAACTAAAATATGGACCTCTGAAGAAAAAAAAAAAGAAAAAGAGAAGAAAGTGCTAGTAAAGGAGGGAGTGCCTGTGCTGGTGAACTTGTGGGATCATAATAGAGCAGGGGACAATACAATTCATATCCCTGGAAGAAGGAGAACAGCAAACTTTAGGGGTAAATATTTACTGTTTGAGGGTCTGGAAGGATGCCCACGCTTGCTTTCATCTCTGTTCTAATGGGCCTTGTCAATGCTACATATGTGCATGGCTAGAGCTTGTAAAATGAATTAAATCTCACTAGAAAACAAAATAAGAGTGGTTATTCACACACAAAAAAAAGGACCAAAGACCCTGCTCAACCTTACAATCAAATTGTCCTGACAGCTACATATAAGGAAATTGAAAACGAGTGGGAATTGCTAAAAAATCTTCAACATGACTTTATCACAGAAAATAAAAATCGTCACATTGGGTCACACCACACCTCTGTTTACCTTACCATTCTGTATGTGTCCAAAATCCACAACTATATAAAAATGTAGAAAACAACACACCTCCTTGTTCTTCCCTCCCGTACTGATTACAAGTGGTTTGTAAGAGTGTCTAGAGCTGGAAGTTTCATCCTGGCCATCAAGTTTACTAGTTACTGACAGAGTTTCACGTTTCTTTGTGAATTTGCCTAATCCCTTTCTTGACATCTGACTTTTACAGTATCCTATGGCAATGAATCCCACAACTCAATTTTGTTTTATGCAAAATAATATTTCCTTTTTTTTTCCCTAACAAATTTTAATCTTTGTTTTAACTTTCCTTTCATTGGGTGCCCACACTATGCAGGATTGCGTTCCTGCCTTCCTTCCTTAGTGCCATATTGACAATCTGCAAGAATAGCGGGCAGACAATAGGAGTACACAAACCAAAATAAGAGAATGATTGCTTTCCTCTATTTCTATCTGTCTTGTGCATAGCAGAAAAGGCCTTAAAGATCAAAAGTGTTGCTATCAAGCTCCTATGCAGGAGTAACTAGAATTTTCAGACAGTTATGCTTGGCTATAGGAACTTTGATTTCTGATAAATATTATTTGTCTCAATGATTCTAGCAGCGAAATCTAGCAGCAAAAATTCATGGATCCTATGGTAAAGATTATCAATACATATGGATACACATATCATACATATCATACTATATGGAAACTCTTTCTATAGATTCTAAACTCTTTCTATAGATTCTTCTATCTCTGCTTGATTCTAAATCTGCTGCAACTGAATGTATGCTACTGTAAAGGAGTCAAATGCACAACATTTGTCAGTACTGGCTAGAGTCCTTCTAGACCACATCCACCTTAAAATGTTGACAAAATAAGAGCGTCAAAAAATAAGTATTTTTGTGCTATAATAATTCTTCAATTATTTTTATTATTTTTTTTTCCTAGAGACAGTTCCTGTGCAAGCGATATTTGGAAACATTTGCAAGACACTAACAAAATCATCATCAGAAGTAAAATATTCATTTTCAATCTGTACTGGCAAGTATCCTCAGGCTTAAATCTTTCCCAATCTTGAAAGTCACTTACAACTATGTTTTGTTGACCATATTTTCAATGCAGCATATCATGTATGATTTTAGACTAACATAAAACGATCATTTTAAATAAATAAATATGTATTTTATACATATACGTACAGAATCCTCTGGTATGGACATATATATGTACAGTAAACCAAAGTTACATAAATATTAATTTTAAGCAGTATTTTGTATATGAAAATATGAGCATACTTGCAGACACACACATATTTGACAATTTATATGCACAAATGTGGAAGTCTGCATAGATAGTATGCACAAACTTATATAGTTTTAAAAGTATTCATATATAAAATTTATAACAAGAAACAGAAATATATATTCTCCACCTAAGGCAGTTTACCAGTAGAAATATTGCTATATTACACTAGATTAACTATTCTTTTGTCACAGCAGGGTAGCCTGTCTTTGTATTTGAATTAAGATATTTCTTTACAAGAAAAGTAACTTCATAATTGTAAAGTATTAAACAGTTTGAATGTAAATGAGAACAATCCCACCTTGAAAAAAATCATACAATAAGATTCAGTAAAATACAACAAAATGAAAGTGAAATATTTGCCCTGGGGTGAAACAGCCTGTGTAATAGTTAAAACATAATATGCTTAAGCCTAAGGATAAAGTGAAATGCATGTGCCACTTCTTGAATAAAAACAGTTTTGCTATAGAATCATAGCTGCAAGATTTGTAAGCATATAAGATTATATCAGTATTTACCTATTATAGTCCCTAGCTGATCTTTTCTTTGGATTAAGCAGCTCTCTCGTTCACAAGTGCCCTTAAGTAATCCAAATGTTGACTTTCTAATTATGAACCATAATTTATGAAGCTTGTACTTTTTAGGGTTTTTTTTTTTTCTGTTAATTCACACAGTATCTGAAATCACACATAGAGGTGTGATCTTATCTTCCAAGACTTGCCATCCTGCTGAATAGCATTCATCCCACTTTTGTATAACAGCTTGCAAACCAATATGGTGCATTCTATCAAACTGTGCTATCACCTTTTCGAAAAGCAACAAAGATAAGGAAAACAGATAAAGGAAACACAGAAAAGGCTACTCCAGTGTTGAAGGTCTTACCCATGAAAGTTTGGATATGTCTGTGCCACAGACTTGCTAAGCTACCAGGAACAAGTTGATGGAGACAATATTGTACTTTAGAGGTTGCCATCAAGCAAGTCTCAACCTTAGAGCTTGGAGCTGAGCAGTGCACCCCTCTCCTGGCTACAAACTACTCGCCATTTCTCCCTTCAGGCATCCAACTATTTATCTGCTTCCACTTGTTCTAGATAAAGAAATGTTTTTGTTTATGTTAAATCAACAGTAATGACCATCTACTTTGGTAAATTATTCAAATAAAGGGTTAACAAAATTGGGAAAGTGACTCTGTAGCTAAGTAGAATATTTTTTCCATGCATTCTTACCATTTACACTGTCTGATGATGCTAAAATACAAATTAAAAGCATAAAATAGAAAGAAAAATGCCTTCAATGGGACTAGAAATTTTTTAAATTGGTCATTAGTTACCTTGTCTTTACTGTGGACTAAGAACATCTACACAGCACATGAGTATAAAGTAGCTGGCTGTGAAAGCCGTGAAAGACAATTTATAGTTGTGCATAGTACTTCCTATTTTCTGGATGCATTGTTTTATTTTTATGTTATAAAAGTTAATATTACAGTAGAGAACTGTTTGATATATATACATATATATATATATATGCACAAAGAAGGAGAGCGGGGAAGAGAACAATGTGTTCTATGGAGAAGACAAAAGCAAAATTCGCAGTAAGGAAACGTGAAGATATGTAGAAGTGAAATGCATATTTTTTTCTTTTCAAAATGATGCTTGTTTCTCTTCATTTTATTTTTGGGTAGTGCCCTTAGCAACAGAAAGGCAAAAGGCTGTCTGTTAATCAGCCTGAGTTGGAAGCACAGTGTAAATGTTTGTAATAAATGGTATTAGAGAAAACTGAAAATCTATGTTCCAGCAAAAACACTATACAATATTCAAATGTCTTATACATACTTCAAAAAGGCAGAAAACTGTAGTTTCTAAAGCATATTTTCTCTATATAAAAATAAATATGCATTGCCAAAACATTAGCAGTTCTATTGCTTCCATTTAGGGGAAAATATATAATTTTATACATATTTTTGAGCCAGAGATTTTCCAGGTCACTATGTCTATAAGACAGTTCTTCAGAACTGAACTAAAGCACAGTAACAGTGTTTTATAACATCTTATAGATTTGTGTTCTAATATGCCAAACAACTTGATCTACTCCTATTTTTCTCTCTTTTTTCCACTAGTAATTATTAATAGTATTACTATTACTACAAGAAGGTCTTCCTCTATCTACCACATAACAGCTCCAAACTGTGCAGAAATGTGAGCTCCAGTCCTGTACTAATGGGTACATTTTTATTGTCCTTTGAGTTTTAACTTTCTCTAATTGCAGAGCATAAAACCACAAGCAAGCTAAAATCCAATATACAGTTTTGAATTGGGTAGGGGAAACTGTATTTGCTACAACTTGCATGATCTGAATGAAATTTGCAGAAGCAACACAATATTCTTTTTTGCTGAATCAAGTCCAGAACATCCCATTTCAAATTTCATTAACTCCTCCAAACATTCAGAAATAGTTGTTCCAGAAAGAAGCAGAAAATGGTCAAGTGGAAGGGAGCTAGTCCGAGGTATTTCCAGGCCATTCACTTGATTTCCTCCAAATAAACAGTTCAGTTCTTTAAACACTCATTAACCTTGCAGGATATCATCTGTGTTTCATTTCTGAATTTTAAAGCAACATCATTTAACTTCTGCGTTTTAAAACCTTTGCATAAAATGTGAAGTGCTGCATGCCAGACTGGATTGTTTGGATGTTTATACATGCAGGTTTATACATGCAGTGATATTTGCGTAACACCACTGGAGAGTGATGGAAAGCATCAAAATGCCCCGGCCTGTGGCTCCTGCTCCCTCCCACTCGCCATGTACAACGGCACTAATACTGTCTGTGGTGGTAAATTTGCTCCTTCTGCTTCCAGAGAACTACAGCATCATGATGTCTAGACCAGCATCAACCCTTACTGGATTAGAAGGAAAAATGCTAACTACCTCCTATTTATTATTTTCTTCCCCTTCCTCACTGGTTTTACTAAGTCATTTATAGCTTATTTAATACTGAAGTCACCCAACTAAGGAGCATTTTCTGATCCACAAGATAAAAAATATACTAGTTAGACAGCTTTATAATTTCTCCTACTTTTACAGAATGATTCATTCGACAAAAACAGAGCAGTTAAAGCATGCTCCTGAGACCCTTTTATTATTATCACTGAACTGTATCATAATGTACAATGAAATGTAATCCTTTGACAAACTTTGATTTTTTTAATAAATGTCCTCTGCCACACATTTAACAGCAGGGGCAACTCAAGTAATTTTTTGATCCTCTATTACTTAATTTCTACAACCATACCCTTTCAGGCATTTTATATAGAGATTGTGCTGTGCAGCAACTGAATCATCTATAACCATTCAACCAAACCACTTTCTTACAATTTATGATGTCAATTATTCAAAGAAGTTCTTCAGAGAAACATTTCTAGGGTTAGAGTAAACAAAAGGCCACACAAAAGATACTTAAAAAGAAGGTACTTTCTGAATTTCTCACAGGATTAATGTTCTCAGGTAAGATTGGAAAATTTATGTGGACAAAGAAGTGTTGGTTTCTTGAGTTCACTATTTTTTTTTTTTTTAATTAGGTCAATAGGATTTTTTTTGAAAACATTGAAATTAAGTTCTTAACTGAGCTTTATAAAATGCGTTTTTTTTTCTGAGTGCTGCCACAACCAGCAGGTATTGCTATTGACTGCTTCTGCACCTGGCTATAATTTTAAGTGGTTTAAATCCTACAAACAGGCTGGAAGAGTACAAAACAGAGCATCCTGAAATATGACGGCTATGTTTAAAGTGGACTTCCACTACTGCATTTAATAAAAGACATTCAGGGCATTATGAAAAATGGGTACAAATGTAAGAGCAGGCTAAAGAAGTAAAAGTGTACAGAATTATTGCATCATTAGAAAAACAGCCCAGACATATTTCAGTTTTAATTGTCTGATATATTTTCTAGAAATTATTTCCAGTAAGGGACAGAATTTCAACGCTAGTGTATTTAGGAATAGCATCATAAAGTCAGATTCACTTTAGCCAGAAGCTAAAATGGATCTGTATCATTTAACAAGCTACATATTATTAATAACCTCCCAGGGTTTCAAACCATATCATGTTCAATAAGTAAAAGATATGTTATGTAATTTTAAAGCAATCAATGAATTACTGAAATAAAAGTAATTCAATAATCATACACTAGGGATGAGAAGCACATAGAAAACAAGTATTTCTGTTAGAAACTTCTATCCATCTAACCTTGCCTACAAAGCCTGTTTTAACAGACATTATTAGTTAAATTAAAAAATTAAAAATTAAATATTATGTCCAGTGAAAGAATATGCAATATCCACTGGAAAGTAGACTGTGATTTCATGTATAGGCAACTGCACTTGCTCACTGTGCCCACCTCTTCAGTCCTTTACTTCTACATCCCTCTTATGTGTTTATCCTTCCTGGTGAGAGGGTTGTTGAGGTGCAGCAGTCCGGAAAGTGGAGAGGGTGGTGCTGTCCCATTGCGGATGTGAAGTATCATCAGGGCAGAAAAAGTTTGGGAGTTGCATGGTGCAGCTGGCAAGGGAGACACAGAGCAGCAAGGAGATCGCACAGACATTAGGATAGCAGAGACAATCAGTTGGCCAGAAAGAGCACCAACACAGTGGAAAGAGCCTCTCTAGGACAGGAGGAAAATGAGCAAATTTTGCTGCTGTTGAACACATCACAAAATGTTTAACCCAAAAATGGAAGTAAGGACCAGTCCACAGGGGCACAATGAGCAACAGGTAAATAATGTACAAATCTGCTCACTTAAGCCACTTTTTTCTGCTCTATTCCTCTCTCTCCTCAATGAAATATCATTGGATGAAATATCATACATATAGTTTCCTTACCTTTCAGTCTGGAAGCAGCATTGTCATCACTTTTGTCATCTAGCAAATGCTACTGTCCTGATTTAAAAATCTGCAAGATCGGTCCCCTTAATATCTTAGTAATAAATTTCAGTTTCTGGAACAGGCACATCTCTGATGTTTTTTTTTTCCCCAGCTTGCTAACCTCACTCTCTTTACTGTTGACTTGTTTCTATTATTTCCCTTTTCATCCTCCTCTAATACTTTTATTTCATATTCAATGAGGTTGCTAAGCCTTGACCATACCTCCTTTATATCCATTGCTTTTATCTTCAGTAAAATTTATTTTTATCTAGCCACTTTCTGCTGTATTTCTTCATTCTTCTATCTTCCCCAACAAACTACCAATTTTCGTGTTTCCTTTCTCAGGACAAAGGGAAATCATCCAGATTTTAGTTTAATGTCAAAGAAATACAAAATATCACATTATGAGAAAGTCTCTTGCTGCAATATATATACTTCTTGATTTTACCCTGACCTTCACAGTTTAATATCATATCACTCCAAATTCCTTCTATTTCTCATTTATATATACTTGTTGTCACTTCTTACTAGAGAATTTAGGGAAATCAGGAGAATGCTATCTACTTTTCTTCTTTGAAAAGAGCTTTACTTTGAACCTGCACAGAAAAATACCTATGTTTTCTTCAGTATTTGTTTTCATATTTTCAGAAAAAGTCTTTTTTAAATGCCATATCAAATCACCCTCAATATATCCTCCATATTTGGAGTGATATGTTGGCCGGATAACATTTTGCTTCTCAAGATGATATCTATACAGAAACAAAGACCTTCTAAAACCTGCTAAGTGAAACTTTCTGACAACCTATGACCTTGTTGTACTGACATAATAATTTAATTGTCTGGTTTATCTTTTCCTTTAAGAAGACTAGCTTGACTAATTCTTATTTTTGTAAAGGTTAGTTAAAAAGATTAATAAATCTATTATTGCTAACAGAACTTAACAAACAAAGAAGCAAGCATTCAAGTTAACTATTTCAGCTGAGAAATAAAGAAACTTCAGAAGACAGTTTCCAACTTTCTGCAACACAAATATATGTGAAAAGCACAAAGGAGAAATAATTAACAGAATAAATCATGCATACTTAGGCCTACCTTTTTTCTCTTTCTTTTTTTTTTTGAGATCAACATTTTGTATATCTCTCTTCCAGAACATCTCAGAAAACTTTGTGTAATAAGGCATGAAACAAAACTAGATAAACTGTAATTTGAGATACCACCAACTTTCCATTTCTTCTGACAGACTAAGAGTCAAGAAGAGGAGGAATTGCAAGTTGCACAGCCAAAAATAGAGGGAGCAAAAGCTTATTTAACAGCCTCCCTGGTAAAGGCTGTTAAGGGAGATGACAGTTACAGAGCAGATAAGTGGAGGTAAGTAAGCACTGAGAAAAAGCACAGGAAAATGCATTGCTAGGGATTTGCTTCAAAAACTTTGGGCCCAGCAACAGTCAATGGGAGAGGCACAGGATGTTGTGAGGAAGAAATGCAGGGAGAAATTCAGCAGGAAACTCCAAAAAAGCAAAAATACAAAAGTAATTGGGGCCTGGAAAAGAGGAACACTCCATTAAAGAAGCATAAAGAAGCACAGCCTGCTGAGGGAAAGAGCAGCACATCCAACAGAAGTGTTCCCTGTTGGAGTTGCCAGCATAGCCTTTCCTATTCACAAACTGTAGCCATGGACAGAAGCCTTTGTGTCGTGGTCTTTATTTCCAGCATCTACAAGCCACTTCTGAGAAAAAAAGTGTGCAAATTCTCATTCTCATCAATAGCCAGAGCAGAAAGAGGAATCTCTAGAGAGTGAACAGCATCTATAGTTGCATTGTCTGCTTGTGGCAGTGCTACTGCTCCTACCTGCTGTTTGATTTCTTCGGGCTGTGTCTGGTTGTAAACATAAAAATAAAGCAAGGATGACAGAAATAGTTTGAGTTTCTGTCAAAGTTTTCCTAAGAGAACAAGAACTAGATACTATGCACAGAATTAATAGGTACACGGTTAAGCCTTCAGTATACGTAGTAAAAATAATTGCAGATAAATCGCCACTAAATGCACATAATTTTAACTGGTTAATTTAAAAAGAGGTCTTGTGGGCTTTTCTTACACAACTCTGAGCAATGGAGTTTCTAGTGACAATCTTTATTAAAAGGTAGTAGTGATCACACAGCTTTAATAGAAGCAATGAAAAGCATAGAAAAGAACCTTGAAAAAACAGCAGTTTAAACAAACTGGAAAAATAATCATTTCAGCTTAAAAATAATTTCTAAGGTCATATTAAGTCTGTCCCACAGAGAAACCCTAATGCTTGTGGTTCATTCATGATAGCTGGTTTAATTCTAAGAGTCTTCTTTTTCCAAATGATCCAATGTATCAAAACAGGCCTAAGTAAATGTAGTTAACATGTAGTTAACGCACATCACAGAATAACAGATGTTTCATTGCACTTATCCACAGAGGAAAGTGGTCCAGAAAGTAGTGAGGCATGTATTTCCTTCCTGGATCTCTGTGACCGCTTCTTTGTAGGGATTGTATAACTCAAGATTATACCTAAAGCGCTCACTATTCAGAAGTGCTGATCAGTAATTAGCTCTTGAACAAGCTATTGGTCATCATTTTTTTCTATGACCAGCTAAAAAAGATTACACGGTGAATGGCTGAAAGGAAAGCCATAGAAAAGCTGTAGGAACTTGCTCCAGGCAAATTTCCAGTTGTGTCACATTCCTTCTGCTCTTTGGTAGACCATCTGCTGTAGTATACAAAGTGGAGTGACGCCATCAAAACAAATGAAGAGAGTTTGACTCACACAGAAAACTGTGGAAGAGGAAAGCTGTGTCTATGATACCTATGGCTTCTTTTGAGGATTTGGAATCATTAATTTCTGAGAAAGAAGCCATAAAAAAGTTATATTCAGTCATATTCAGCCTGAGTGTTTTATTCTTACTAATACCGGTCTTTCTTCCACTAGGGAGAAAATGATACTGGAGAACCTCAAAATACGAACAAAATAGATGAAGTGACTAAGTCTAAAAGCATGGGGTTATGATAACATAGGCTAGAAGGGCTTGTCTGCCTGCAGTACAGGACATCAGGACATCCAGAAGCTCTGGAATTCCACATTGCAATTGTTTTTAGGTTTATATGGGTTTAGTGTTTTTTTTTTTTTTTTTTTTCTAATTAAGTGGCGTGTGGAAAAGGCTGACACTTGTGTTAATTATTATTTACTCAAAACAGCCAAAAATATAGCCTATAACAGACAAAGGAGAAAATAAAGTTTTATGAGATTCTCATAAATTAGAAGACACACAAGCATTTAGGCAACATCTGAAATAAACAGTGAATGTAAAACTTATTTACACTTGAAGAATGCCTCAGTATAAATACAACCCTTTAGGTAAACCACCTTTAAGACATACAATTAAACTGCTTCACTTAAAATACGTGATTGACTAATAAGATCATGTAAGTGTGAGAGTTCATGAACCAAAGATCTAACCATATAAAATGACATCATTATCTTGCACTTCTGGCACAGAAAATCATTTTTCTCCAGAGTACTAAAATTATTTTATAGTAATAATAAGTCTTTATAAGGATATGTGAATATCAAACACTTTCACGTCCCCAAAGGCTTAGATATATTTGTTCACACCTCTAATCTTTAAGCTCCAATTTGCCAATGGTGTGATTATCATGTGATATCTTCCATAATGATGAAATCTTAAATGCAATTCCAAGGAAACGTTCAAGATATCATTTTTTTTCGAAGCTCGTTCTTGCTTTCTGTTTAATTCCCATTCTTTAAAACCTAGAAACAATAGATAATTGCTGAAAAGCTTCTCGTAGACCCAGTGAAAACATGAGATATTTGAGAATTTTACATTAGAATTCTATCAATATAGTTTTCCTTTATACTCTATTGAGTTTTTTTAAAAAAATTACTAATGACTATATGCACTCCTGTTGTTATTGTATTGAAATTTTGTTAATCTCATCAGATACTGTGGTGAAATGATTTAAATTCATATCATCTGAGTGTTTTTTTTTTAATTCAAGTCCCACAGCATGAAAAATGGAAAGAGAATATTGAAATGATTGCATAACACACTAATGCTTTCTGCCTTAGTTCACCGACCCTCTACAGACCCCAAACCCACTCTGGGTTCCACTGGGGTCTTGGGCTCAGATAATGCAGCGGATTTCTGAATTTGTGCTTTGTGGTCACAAAGGTCATTTTCCTCAGTGATAAGGTATGTGATTGCTTTTCAGGAAAGAAAAAGAAAAGAACTTTTTACAGTCTTTAGGTACAACAACCCACTGGAGAGTGAGGAGTAGATGAGAACAGAGTTTTTGCATTGGTGAGAGAGGGGTTACTACTCTCTCCCCTTTTACATGGTGTTAAGAGATGAACATTGCTAGTGAAAACAGAATGGATGAAAGCTGGACACGCTGAGGGATGCTAAGACACAAAAATCAAATTCTTCCCCATCATATTAAAAGGTTCTGAGTTTTAAGAAAATAACATATTTATTCCAAGGGCCGTTTCCCCTCACTCCTATGCTAATTTGTAAATAGAACAGATATGGGGTGCCATACAGAAATTATACAATTTTCATGGAGCCTTATGACTCCGACTATAGTGGACTATCTTTTGATTCATGTTAATTTAGTTGTAACCATACTTACCAGGGTTAAAAGCAGACTAAAGTCTTTATCACAGTCACCCATCAGCTGATTTCCAGATCTTCAGAAGTTGAAAATTGAAATATAAAGCTCTGCAAGCAAAGTATATCTAAAAGTCTGATTGGACACAGAATGATATCAATACATGGTTATATTAAGAGCAGAAATGTACCAGATTATGTCTGACATTGTCCTGTTTAGGAAAAAAAAGTCATTTGGTCCTATTTATAATGGCAGAAATTGATCTGAAAGGAATCAGGATTTAATAATGATCCTGGGCTAGACAATGACTAGAAATGCAATTAATTGAGAAAAAAAAAATATTCCTGAAGAATAATTTGAGAATGAAAACAGAAAAGGTTAAGAGAAAATTTGTTTTGAGTTACACACAGAAGGAAAAAATAAAGGGAGAAAACTCTATTTAAGGTGTTGTTCAGAAATACAACATCTTGGAGAACTCCAGACCCTAGGGAATGATTAATCGTTTTGCAGTCCACTATGAAGTATTTTTAGCTGCTTCACAAAAGACAGAAAATTGCTGTCTTGTCTACCGAGCGCTGCAAAAAGATGAAAATTATGAAAGGCTTCTGAGGTTCTTTTTTTTTCCCCAGAAATGCTTGTAGCAAGCTTTCATTGCTTTTATTGTGATACTCGGATTTCTCTACTGTGGTTAACCTTATGCCCTCATTACTTTATGGCATTAAGTGCCCCCTTTTTGCCACTGGAAAACCTGAGAGAAGCTCAACTTTTCCTTCTTTTAAGTACCTGTGGTTTTATGAAGAGAAAAGAACCTTAGGAAAGAATTTATTATCTTTGTCCACAGCTCATCGTTGTCATCACAAAAGGTCTTCTTCACAATGAAATTTTCTTTTTAGCTGTTTCTTAAATTCCACTAATGCCCAAAACTCAGCCCCAAGAACATGAACAAAAATCAGTGGGACTAATTTGAAGTGTTCATTGCTTGGCTTTCTAACCAAATTTTCATGGCAATTGTTATGTAATGCAAAACTTTCATTAAATGATGCAATAAATATTTGAATGCCTGTGAGACAAAGGTACAACAAGCATTAAGTAGTATTGGTATTTATAATTCTTTCAAATGTACTGACAATTAGGAAAGAAGAGACTCTTTTTTTAAATAAAGCATTTGATTCATGGTTGCAATGATTAGCATATGAACAATACACATCATCGTATCACAAGGGAAATTTCATGAACTCTGGCAATATTCTGAAGTGATACCCTAATATTTCAATTTATTTTGTTTTAAAAGATCTCATATACTAAGAAGCACACCACACTCCCAGTAAATGATCTTTGCTCATGACCACTCAGCTAAGCATGAATTTTACACTATCAACTGATCCATGATTAAAAAAAAAAAAGGCTTTTTGACAGAAATAAGATACTTAGAAAGACTTGCAATGGAACTGGCACATTGCAGATGAACTTCTAATGTGCAATAGCAGTCAAATAAATCTATTATGTTTTAAAGATGTAAATCATGATAGTAACCACATACATGTCAGGCCATAGACCCCATGTAAAGTCCTATGATTGTCTTACCAGCAAGCTGTCAGGAGTTTAAAAATAATTCAAAAAATGACAACAAAAGTTCAGGAAAGTAGAAATAATGTTTAGTCAAGAAAAACAAATGTCTGAAGACTAAAAAAATGCATGTTATAGTGCCATAAACTATTTAACTGTGAAATAATCTCTTGAGAAAACCAGAAGAAATTAAATCATTTGCATCATTTAACTAATATGCGCAAATCAAAGCACTACATGATATATTGCAGGAAAAACCTGCAATTGCAAGAAAACGAACAAGCTGACTATGGCTTTTCTGTTTCCAGCAGTTATGCTCTGCTTTAGAAAGCTATACTTCAATTAAAAAATATGTAAAACTTTAATAATAGTAACAGAGACTATTAGCCTGGAGTAATTAGCTGGAAGAAATATATATTATAAAATTCATATACTATAAGAAAGCCTAGCCATCACATCTTACTTAGATAGCTAATCACACCCTTTAGCAAGTTTTGAGAGAAGGCTAACCCCTTCATGTATTTAGATGGACTAGAAGCAAAACTTACTGTATAGAAGTTATTTGTAATTATCAAAAGCAATACAGGCACTGAAAAGAGAGAGAATTCCTACAATATACTATGATATCTTTAGTGCGTCTGAAGCATTGAGGTTTAAGCACAATGAATAAATTCCAATTCCTTTTATAGGTAAATTCCTTCCTTTTATAAATAAAATCTCTATTGACACATTGTAATGCAGCTTGTTCACAGTGAAACTGAAGTGAGTCAAAGTTGATTTCTCCTATAAATTCCAAAGGAAAAAAAATACATGAAACTGAACTTTTAGCTTCCTAAGAGGTGTTGCAATCAGCATACCACCAGGACAACTAACGAACAGCAGCAGGAACAGGTGTATTTAGCAGTGAAGTAGATTATCTGTGAAGCAGACATTTCTGATTCTTATTTTAGAGTATTTGCACTAATGCAGAAATACTTACTGCTCACATTACATGTCATGTACCTTAACAGCACTTTCCATGCGTGTTCCCAGCTCAGCTGTCTCACTGGGAATGACAAGAGTTGTTTACATGGCAAAGTGATAGCAGAAAAGTATTCTGAGGTGCCTTTCAGAAGACACAGTAACTGGAAACAGCAGAGATCACCCTCTATGACTTACCCAGGCTCTCTTGTGCACCAGCTTGTCTGATGGCATTTAATTGTCTCCACACTAGTGTTTGAGAACTGCTATCCTAAAAAAGCATTTGTTTTAGTTCAGTCAATATAGCTTCTGGCCTCTTACTCCTCTTATCATTGCTGATTTTCAATTACATTTACAGCCGACATTTCTGTAGCATCTTTGTTGTCGCTGGTCCACAATCAGTCACCATATCTTTTCAGCCTGATACAGCTACTTACTTCCAACCTCTTACAGTCCTCTTGTTCATTCCTATTCAGTTTTCTTCATGGATGGAAAAACGATATTTCAGATCATTTTTATTCTCTAAAATCTTATTCTTGTTGTCTATTTTCTTCTTCTTCTTTTGGTCTAGATTCTGAATGCTTGGTAGTGCTCTTGCACAAACGGGCTCATTTTTTAACAATTTCTGGGGGTGACAAGAGTCCTGCCTGATTTTTGACATGACACTGCACAAAAGTTTGTGACTGTGTTGCATGACAGGATGTCTCTGGCAATGGTAATGAAGGCTGTAAGGAGAGACTAGAGGAAGCAATCCTATACTGAAATTTGTTTTGTTGTTGTTGGTTTTTTTATTAACATAATTTCTTTGGTAACAGGGGTTGTTCATCTATGAAATTTCAGTCTAACTGGCCTAGTTACTCTTGTACAGATGGCCTTCCTTCTCATTCCATTCAGTTGACTCCTCCAGAATGCAATTTATATTTTGGGAATAATTTACATTTTAATAGTTTATTGAATAATTTCAAATTGAACAGCTGAGGAAGTACTTTGAGAAGGAGGAGTTTCAAACACAAGAGTAAGAATGTTTCCCTGAGAATGTTTAAACTTGTTTAAAATCATACATACGTGAGACTTTGAGTCTAGTCAATAAGCTTATTCTTTTGCAATAAAGGGAATGCCATCAAGATTATGTTGCAATGCCTACTGCATTGTAGTTTGGATTAAGACAACATATACAAATATCTCTGTATTCAACAAAAACAATGCTATCACTTGTGAAACAAGTTATGTTTCTTTACATAGCAAGACAGTGGAAACCAGTCTTAAAACACTGCTGGGTAACTCATTTTCCCAGGCTCCAAGTAATATACTCTTGCTCAGAGCAAGAAACAAAGAACAACAAAAATAATACAACAAAGAAGATAATGTATATGATTATGAAATAGCATTTCTTAGGTCTATATTTAGGTCTATACATCTTTATAAGCAAGAATGATGCTTAGCTGTGTTAAAGCTGGAGATGGCTGATTTTCTGGACTTTTAGACAGTAATAGCTAAATGCAACTGAAATAATTTCTACTTTCACAAAATGGAATGCAACAATATTTGTATTCAAATTTCTTTCTAGGAAGACACCTTAAGATTAACAGACCTCCTAGGAACTGTTCAGCTGGAGCAATGAAATTAACATACAATTTTATATAAACATTACAGTAACTAGCTATGTACCATGATTAAATTACACTTGCTGGCTCTGAACAGAATAATCATTTACTTTAATATTAATTACGGAATGATGTTATGATATATGATTAATGCCTACAGTATATCATCAAATTTGTATGAGGGCAGTCACCACATATTATGCCTGTTTCGAAAAAAACACCAGCCTGAAGAGTAGCATTATAGAACTGTCCTCATGTTAGCAACTAGATAAATAAATATTTTAATAAGAAAATGAGTAATTCATACTGACTTTTATTGCTATAATTTTACTTCATATAAACTCAAAACTACTCCTGAGCACGTGACCTATATTTAGCTTCCATGAAAAGGAGGCTCCAAGAGAAACAACTGACTGTCCCAGAAGTCAATAAAGCTTTTTGTAACTTAAAAGGCTAAAAGGAAAATGTTCACTGTTTACAGTTTGCAGATCACTGGAAAGAGAAATGTTTACAAAAAAACAGTACAAATCAGCAGGTTTCACTGGTGAGCTATTAGCAGAAACAAAGAAGGTTATCAACGGGTGAAAATAATTAAAAATATCATAGTAACAAAAACTATTTTCCATATCTTTATTTTTTTGAGAGTAGCATATCTTTCTTCAAAATATGATATAAAGCATTTTCAAACTTTATATTCTCCTTTACATTAATAATAATAATAATAATTTTTTCTCTGGCTTTATTGTTTTAACATAGAAAAGGTTTTAGCATAACTTCAGTAGAGTCTCCAAAAATAATGTGATTTCCTTCAGGTGATACAACTTATTAGTCCCTTTACTTCACAGGTTTTTTATTTCTACATAAAGAAAACCCCCAAAGCTATCTCTATCCTCATTTAATCCTTTCAACACCTTGATAACCTGCCCTGCAATTTTTATCATTATCGCACTTGTGATAGAAAATACTTTTGTCTACGACTTTTCATGGCAATAAAATTGCACCTCAGACTTGTGCTACAAGACATGACACTCTAATGCATGAAACATAAATTACGAAAAATGCAAAGGAAATTTGAAACAGAATTTCCTATCCAAAGGCAGGACTTCTGTCCAGGTTTCCCAGCTGGAGAGCCTGAATATCAAAGCTGGACAAAATTGCCTGCAGTGAGGGGATTGGACTATCCTCCTGACGACCCAGATTTGCACAGAGCCTAGATATCACGGAAACCTGCTTTTCAGCGACAGAGACAACAAAGTTTCTGCTTGTATGTCCATGTTTTACATCTCACAAGTCTTCCTCTCTCCAACCTCTCTGATGTTGTAAGTAAAAATCAACCAAATAAAAAAAGCAAAACCAAAAGGACTCTCAGGTGAACTCACAGATCCTACAGTTTTGACGTGTTAAAGCTACTGGTTAAATATGGAATATTTAGTTCATAGGTTTGTGTACACGCAAGGCTGACCACTAACCTGGCCTGGAAACACATGCTCCCCTGATAACTGCTTGGTATTTGTGTTTATTTTGAAGAACCACATATCCTTACATTTGTAAGTATTTCTGCAGAAAAACTGCCATGTTCAGACAGTCCATACTTCATGTTTTTTTTTAATTCCTTTACATTTTGAACCAAGTTTGAGCCAATTCATGCTGCCTTTAAAATGATAAGAGGTTGTAAACGATAAGCTTGTCAACAGTAGCAAATTAGTGACACAGAGGATTACATACTTCAAAATATTATCTAAATAGAGGTATTAAGGACTTCAAAGATGTGAAACTTCTCTCCATTTAAGTAAAAACAAGCCTAAGACAATATATCTAATGGGAATATTTAACAAAATAATGGATATTTCATGAACTCAAAGATAGTAAAACTGTATCTTGACTTGGCTCTAATTTTAAATTTGTTGCAACTTAAAAAAAGTTTGATGTAAATGTTACATCACAGATAGCAGAGTGTACAAGAATTTTAAGACCAAAGTCTTTTCCATCCTCTGTACAACTTCAATTATCCTTTCAACTAGACATGTTATTCTTCAGAATAAGAAAATATGCCTCTTACCTCAGATATCTTATGATACAAATTTATTTTTCTTTTATTTTTCTTTTTGTTTTTTACTGCTGGAGTTTGATTTGTAACCAACCTAAGGAAGCATCTTGTGAGAAAAAGAAAAGATAAAAAGCAAAAAGTAGGCAAAGGCAATTCATGGGAAAGATATTGATAGTGTTAATACACTGGATCCAAAAATCAAAGCTCTAAGCAAGAAAGGGAATGAAGATGGCCTTAAAGTAAAATCAAAGGTGAACTTTGAAGCCTTTTTTCCTCGGGTTTCTTTCTTTCTTTTTGCTTGTGATAGAATTTTTATACATCCACTCATATAAGTATAAGTAACTGTTCCAAAAACTTTGCATCAGTGAATACTCTGTTCCTCCCACCACCACCACCAAGAAAAGGAAAGATTAAAACTCTTAAAACTCCATATAAATTTGAATTTCCAGATTTTTTTTTCCCTAAAAAGATAATATGGAGCATTTGTTCTATTTTTCTTGAGGCAAAAATTCATGTTAGCAGATTTTGTAACAATGAGGCACTTGTAATTTTGCTATGACATCATATTTATCTGACTTTTAATAATGATTCCTGTATATCAGTCTCAGTTCCTACAAGTGCTTTTTAGAAGGTTCATTCATATTCTGGAGGCTCCTCTATGCTCAACCTGAATAGAAGGGGATAACAGCTGTTGTAATAGGCTTCCAGTTCTAAAGTGATAGGGAAACTGGAGATTTTATGACACTGTTTAAAAATTATGCCAGTTTATATGAAACAGATACATTCCTTATGAAGAAATAATTGTAAGATAGAACTGGATCAGAACATCCCAGCTGAACAGTGTTCTCATACCGGCACGCTTGACATTAATCTTGTTCCTGCTGGCTCCAATGGAACTCAAAGCATGGGGCTGGAAAACAAATTTAAAGACTATCCTGAATAGAAACAGATTCAGCATTACATTGTGCTATTTCTATCCTCTGCTAGATTACATTTTCTGTTTATAACTATCAATATGTACTTTTCAAAACAAGTGTTTCTGACAACAGTAGAGTCTCCTACACTTCTAATTTGCAGATGGTCATTTTGAGATGTTTTATGATGAAATATTCTGAATCCACAGGCAAAATGTTTGAATGAGTCATTTAGCCTTTGTAAATGTTTTTCTGGCCCTAGCATGAAAATAGTTTTATGGAGATATGAAACGAGCTTTCCCACATTGAACTCAACATGGAAGCAACCCTGTAGCAAACAGGGGCATCTGTAGCAAACAGTGTACATCTGCCCAGAGTCTCCTGCCAGTACCCTGTGTGACTCAGTCTGACTGTACAGACTTCAGTGCGACTGTACTTTGCTTCTTTTAGGGAGTGCCAGGTGTGCACTCCAAGCAGAAGTTGACCTCTAAAAATGCACACCAGCTTGATTCTGCAAGCATCTACACCTTCTAGAGCCTAGGGAGGCCTCTTTGAAAATAATTTGTTGTTCCTGCTCCACATCCTCTGTCCCCATCGAATCCTTCTCCATTTATCTATCTAAGCCATCTCTGAATTAATCAATGAAATGGAAAGCTATAGGGAAATGGGACTTGTAAATCAGTGATAAAAAGTTATATCAAAACTACTTGTCCTTTTCTGTTCTCGCTCTCTCTTTCTAAACCTCAGTTGCTGAGAGCAGCACAAAAGAGCTGTTATTCAGCGCGCGTCAGCCCATCCTTGTGAGAAGTAAAGGACAAGGTAATTAAAAAACTCCTGTACGTATCCACCAGGCGAGACATAAATATGAAAATAAGAAAAGAAAGAAGACAGAAACATCCCAGATACAGCTGACATTCCTTAAAGAGAGGCAAATATTTCTGGCGCAAACTGTGAATTGAGTACTTTTTTTTTTTAAGACTTCCATCTAAAGGTGTGGAAGGCAGGAGAAGCAATCCGTCATAACTAAGGCATGTACCTTCCTACCTGTGATTACTTTCTAAACATAGGAAATTTTGGAATGTTTGCCTGTCCTCAGTCTTCCTCTCTAAATTTGCAGTTGTGTTTATCTCTCTTTCTTAACTTAGTTTAAAGCTTTTATTTTAACTTGGTGATGCCTCTTTAAAAGTACATGCTCTTCCAAAGCTACAGAGCTCTCTCAGGTAGACATCACATTGAAGCTCTGTGAACGCAGCATGGATTGCTAGGAGAGTGACTTTGGATACTGTTAAATTCTGCCATCACTCTTTGGCCCACGGCTTCACGACCATCTTCACTTTTCAAGCACAGTTTGCTATCTCAGCTTCATAACTGCTGTCTACAGAAGTTACTTCAAAAGAAGATGCAAGAAAAAGGTTTGCTCAAAGTCTGCTTGCCTTCCCTCCTGTGCTGCCATGGCCCTAATCTGACCGAATTACAGGAGGTTAGGTATTGTAGTGCAGTTTTTGTTCAGTCCTTCTGAAATATTTGCCTTTGAAGATGATCCTAACTCATGCAAAAAGGTGGATGAGGAAGTAAAATCAGAGGAACAAGGAAAAATATCCAGCATGATATAAAGCTCCATAAAAGAAGTAGCAGAGAAATATTTCAAGGTTGCTTGACCACTGCCGAGATATTTTTGCAAAATATTTTCAAAATGATATAACAAAAATAGAAAGTTCAGTGTGTGCAAATTGTATTGATAGAGAGGCACGAAATGCCCACTCAATTTACATTTGAGAAAGGATCTTAGTTCAAATATACATTTCAAAAAAAATTATATTTTTAAGTATATATATATATATGTAATAAATATAAAATCATTTACTTAGGTCAAAATTGTATTGAACACTTACAATAACTTTAATACCTATTATTAATTTGATTAATTAATATGATAAAACAGTTAGAGACCATTATTTTCAAGTCAGACTTCACAGTCAAATCAATCAGGTTGTAGCTTGTACACATAAAGTAACAAGAGAGACAAGAAAATAGTTTTGTTGCTAATCACAGAATGCCTAAGTTTGGAAGGGATCTCTCAAGGTCATCTAGTCCAACCCCCCTGCACATGCAGGGCCACACAGAGCACACGGCACAGGGTTGCATCCAAGCGGGTCTTGAAGATCTCCAGAGAAGGAGACCCCAAAACCTTTCTGGGAAGCCTGTTCCAGTGCTCTGTCACCCTCACCGTCAGGAAATTTTTCCTTAAGTTCCTGCGGAACTTTTTATGCTTCAGTTTGTGGCCATTTCCTCTAGTTCTGTCAGTGACCACCAGTGAAAAGAGGCCGGCCCCATCCTCCTCACTGCCTCCCTTGAGGTACTTATAGACACTGATCAGGTCCCCTCTCAGCCTTCTCTTCTCCAGGCTGAACAGGCCCAGCTCCCTCAGCCTCTCCTCACAGGGCAGATGTTCCAGGCCCCTGATCATCCTCGTGGCCCTGCGCTGGACTCTCTCCAGCAGCTCCACATCCCTCTTGTACTGGGGGGCCCAGAACTGGACACAGTGCTCCAGATGTGGCCTCACCAGGGCTGAGTAGAGGGGCAGGATCACCTCCCTCGACCTGCTGGAGACGCTCCTCTTAATGCACCCCAGGATGCCATTGGCCTTCTTGGCCACGAGGGCTCCCTGCTGCCTCATGATCCACTTGTCCACCATGACGCCCAGGTCCCTCTCTGCAGAGCTGCTCTCCAGCAGGTCGGTCCCCAGCCTGTACTGGTGTCTGGGCTTATTTCTCCCCAGGTGCAGGACCGTGCACTTGGCCTTGTTGAATTTCATGCGGTTTCTCTCTGCCCAGTTGTCCAGTCTGTCCAGGTCCCTCTGGATGGCAGCACAGCCCTCTGGAGTATCCGCTACTCCTCCCAGCTTCGTATCATCTGCAAACTTGCTGAGGGAGCACTCTGTGCCTTCATCCAGGTCGTTGATGAATAAATTGAACAGGACTGGACCAAGGACTGATCCCTGGGGGACACTGCTCACCACAGGCCTCCAACTGGACTCCGCACCGCTGATCACCACCCTCTGAGTTCTGCCACCCAGCCAGCTGCCAATCCACCTCACCGACCACTCATCCATCCCACACCTCCGGAGCTTGTCCAGGAGGATGTCGTGAGGGACGGTGTCAAAAGCCTTGGTGAAGTCGAGATAGATGACATCCACCGCTCTCCCCTCATCTATCCAGCCGGTCATGCCATCATAGAAGGCTATCAGATTAGTCAAGCATGATTTCCCCTTGGTGAATCCATGCTGACTACTCTTGAGCACCTTCTTGTCCTCCATGTGCCTGGAGACAACGGCCAGTATGAACCGTTCCATCACTTTTCCAGGTACGGAGGTGAGGCTGACCGGCCTGTAGTTGCCCGGGTCCTCCTTCTTGCCTTTTTTGAAGACTGGCATGACACTGGTCTTCTTCCAGTCCTCTGGCACCTCCCCCGTTCTCCAGGATCTTTCAAAGATGATGGAGAGTGGCTTAGCTAATACAGCAAACTGGCAGGTAATCTAGAATTCTTTCATAAATTTTGTATGCTGCATTAAATAGTGCATACATGTCATCATCTATGTGTTTTCTCACATCTTCAGAAGCTGTGTTCTTAAACAATATCTATATAAAAAATATTTTTCAGATAGTTGCTAATGATCATACACATTTAAAAAGAGAGTTCATTGGTTTTCATCTACAGTAGATTTTACTGGCTATTACATTTATATGCATGGGTATATTTCTACTGCTATGCCTTATCATTAAGGGCTCATTTGTCTGCAAAAAATCCTGCATATTGCTAATAAGAATGCATGTTTTTTTTCCCGTTTGCAGACTTGTCTGTTTACATTGGTGCTCTGCAGGTTTCCCAGTGTTGATCTACTCCAGGAAGAAGAGATAATGTAATTCAAATCATGATTACAATTATTGATGGAGCCTTGACTTACCTGCCATAAAATTCACCAAACAAAATTGTGGTGATGATATTCCAGGGATTCAAATCTTTACTGCTTGTTTTCAATTTAAAAATAAACACACAAATCTGTTAGATGTTGTACTGAACTCATAAAGCTTACATTATTTGCACAACTTTTAGAGAAGTAAATTGCTTAGTTTAAAAAACAGGGAAAAATGCTAGGAAAAAAAAACAATTTAGCATCTTGCTTTCAGTCTGATGCTGTATCTTGCAGCACCACACTCACAAGAAACAGTCAGAAGGGACTGTTCTTCTTATTGATCGTTGTTGCAGTAGCATCCAGGATATGAAGTCAGTCACCAAGACTTCACAGCGCTGAGCTAACAGCACCAGCAGTAACAGCTGTATTTCTTCCATCTTTAACACCAGCTTTGCTGAAGATAACAGAACTGTCTGTGTGTGAAAAGACATAGCCACCATCTAAGCTTTCACTTCGGTGGAGAAAGGGGGCACAGTTAACTTTCATTATTTGTCAGGAGAGCCCTACATATATTTATTTTGTCCCTTTTTGCTACAGGCAATAAGGTGACAGGAAGATTACATATACATGAGGCTGTACAAACAATAGGCTTTCCTGGTGCGACAGGCTGCACGTTGCTCATACGTAATGACTTGTAACACGGAGAGACAACTGTGCACTTCAGATAGTAAACCATTAACTATGCAGCTCACGTGAAGGAACGGACAGGTTAAGCTACATGTGTTTGCCAAATCTCTGTGCCTTAAGACAATTAATACAAGATGTTTAGGAAGCAGATGGCCATGCATCTAAAAGTCAAATCAGAAACTCTTCTCTGGTCTGCAGGGAACAGTTACTGGCAGCAGAACTGAAGGAGATTAACATGTTGCTGACAGTCTTTTCAACCTTTCTATCATTTATTTAAAACAAATAAATACTCTGTGCAGGAAACCTGACTTGCCTATCTATCCTCCTACTTCAGTTTTGCCTCAGAGAAGATCTGCAAGTGTTCTTCTGAGTCTAGACCTCTCTGAAACACAAGATATCCCAATACAAGTGTTTTCAGACTCTAAGGTAAGTTTTGGGAAATACAACTCCTTGATACCCTGCTTGTTCCAAGAGTTAAGAATCATGTGTTCCATTATTCAGCTCAACTTTTAACACTTACCTTGGAGAAGTAAAGACAGTTCTCTCTTCCTGCAGTAAACAATCTTCTGATTCTCCCAATTCCCCTGCTTCTCAAATTGAAGAGGATTAACCCTTACACATTTAGACCTTCCTGAGTAAAAGAACATAGGAGTCCATCAACAAAACAGCTGATTTAATTTTTCCAAACATGAGGTAGATTCAAGAATGGCAGACAAGATCTGACAATTTTTGTCATCTAGCTGTTCTGTTGTCAACTCCCCTGTTGTCACAGCATTTCCAGAAAGCACGATCAGATAAAAGCTCAAATTTGTCTAAGCAGAATTCCCAACGGCTTTTCCTCCTTCCTTAAGCTACACTTGGAAACAATAGTCTAGACCACAGCCCATAGCCCCTTTCAGATAAAGTGGTAATCCTAAAGGAGGTTCAATGTACGGAGTAAGATTTTGTTCCTATGCTCTTTGAAGGACAAGTTTGTGTCTGCTGTCAAAGAGCAGATAGCAGTAAACAATGACAAAATACTTCATAGAGAAAGGCTGAAGTGTCTAGGTTTCATTTGACTCTAGGTATCTGGCAAAGCTAACTTCTTTCCTCATAGAAATAAGTAATAAAGCAGATTAGAATTAGAATGAAGTCGATTCCTGAAAGAATTCTTACCAGTGAAATTGAGAGTTCAGGGCAAATTTTATTTCTAGGTGAACACTAGTGTCTGTTTTTCCTATGAACAGACACATTTTCAATAATATTAGACCACAGAGAAAAGGGTTCAGCTACACTGACATTCATGGCAGAATGATACAGAACTCGATGAAAATTTTACAGAGCCACAGAACTCACCAAAATCATGGGCATAATTCTTGGTTTTTCTTTCAGTAGTTGTATATGGTCTGACAATTTCTACCGCCAAGCACACAGCAACAGAAGACAACAATTTTTACTTTCAATATAGGTAAACAAAGAAATGAATACAGTTTTATACTGCCTTTATGCAACATTCAAATATCTTATAGGAGATGGATCTTGATTTATGTTCCTGTTTCACAATTCCAGACTGCCACTTTTCTAGTATCAGGCCTGTGAGCTTTAGATTTCATGTTTTTCTGGTGCAAATATTTTTCATCTATTTTGTACTACCACTTCCCTCCTACATTCTCATCACTTGTTCCTCCATATTCTAGAAGCCATATAACATACATGTCTAACTAGTTATCTACAGAGATTTTCTGTCATTTTAATCTCTGTGCGCTACAGATAGCTGTTTCTGTGATTAATTCCTACTCTCTCTAAGCAAAAGATTTAGTAGTTGTCTGCATAAACAAAATAAAATAATTGAATTTTTTGATGTTCTCAAACCACACTAAAGTAGTAGCTTAAAACTATAGTGCTGGAGCAGAGTTAGACTAAAAAGAATTTCTTGGGGAAAATGCAGCTAGCAACAGATCTTACTACAAATTTTGAATATGAATTCATATTCCCAAATGCAAGATTTTTTTGCTCATCCTTCAAGAAATTCTGAAATAAACATTTTGCCTGGCACAAAACAGCTATGTCTGAGAGGAGCTGACTGATTGAAAAATATGAGTTATAATTAACTTCACAGTCTGGCAAGGGTTGTCATTTCACTTTTATTTCTTATTTTGTATTTTATTTTTACTTTTCTTTCCTGTTTGTGTTCTTATTTTCTTTCTTTGCCTCCAGTCTAATTGTGTCTCAGGATCTCAAAAGGCTGTAAAATTACAGATGACTCACAAAATGTTTTCAAGGTAATTAACTAAGTATTCCTATTGGAACTTATGTGCTGATTATGATGACTGACACTAAGAAATGCCTTAAATCCGTGTGTGGTCCTCTAAAGACTTTCTCAAAGGTACAGCCATCTTTACATGTGGATCCCCGAATGACTTCAAAGTTACTAATCAGTAAGCCTTCACAAATCTTAGCCCCACTTGCCAAAATACTCAGGATAATCTTCTTATTCTTTTATTCATCAAACTTGGAACCTATTTTGCACTAAAGATGGAGTATATAATGTTAATAATTCCCATACTTTCAAAAAAGATGTAGATGAAGGACAAGAACAACTTTACTTCTTTAATAAAGGTCCCAGTTCAAAGGAATATATTTCACTCTTTAATATTCAAAAAGTTATCCACTGGTCAGTTTGTTCATCAGAGTTGCATGGCAAAGTGGAACTATGCTATGCTTTCTTCCCCTGTGATTTCCTATGTGTTTTGAGCCACCGAAAATACATATTTTAACCATCTGTGATACTACAAAAATCACTCATTTTAGATCTAATTTACCTTATATTTTGATTACATGCTGCAAGTTGAGCTGTTGTACAGTCGGAGGAATGAATATCAATGCCATGATTCAAGAATTTCCAAAACCACTTTTTTCTCCTTCTATTGAAGAACCAGGAAAAGAAAACTTATTCTGATGGACTATAGTTATTGTTTCAATGTTTGTAGTCCCATTTGGCAATAACAAGTCATTGAAGGATGTCAGTTCAGACAAATTTAACCCAATTTTCTTTGTAATGCCTACCTCACAACAATTCAGACTTCATAAATAAGCCCAGTCTTAAACTCTATATTTCTGTGAGGATTTTCTGCTCATACATCTTTCCTGAATTTACATGAACTTTATTATTGTCAAAACTAACATATGTAATCTTGCTTCAAGAAGCCTTATGCCAATAAATATATCACAAATGTTTTCATGTTAAGGTTGAAGTACTTTAATTGAATTGGCATTTGACTCAGTTAATCAACATTCATCTTATCGCAGCTAAAGTAATTTAACCTGAGTTCAATTAAATTAATTCTCAGTCTCTCTCTTAGAAAACTGCATTCACAACTGTAATGTGCACAAGACTATTTAGAATGAGGCTCATTCTCTGGAATGAGACACAAAGACTATTTAGAATGAGAATATTTAGAACAGTCTGGATATGCATACATTTCAATGTCTTTATGCCCCCCAAGTTAAATTTTCTTCTGATTTCCTTAACAATTTCTTAATGACTGAGTTCTCTCAAAAGGGGTAGAATAAGGGTTAGAGCAGGAAGTGCAAAGCAAATAGGGAGATGGCTCCCTAAGTCAATAGTTCCCTCTATGGAGAGGTGTTTGCTCCAGGATGTTTAAGATGTTGAAGTTTACATGGCCTAAAAAAGTTACTGGATAGATACATGGAAAAAAAAAAAAGAAAAAAAAAAAGAAGAAAAAAGAAGGCTATTAAACATACCAATACCACCTCTAGCTGGGAAAGTCCCTGGAATTTGAAATCAAGGTTAGTGTTCCTGTACATTTGGGCTCTGGTGAGAGGTCATCACACTACATGATATTTTTTATACACATATATGTATAAAGATTATAAATGTATAGATGTTAAATTGTTTAATGATCTACAAATGTAGATGTCATATTGTTTAATAATCTACAAATGATCTTCCCCACTTGCACATGTTTAAGCCAACTCATTGAGGTGCTGCTTGCAGTAGACAAAAATAAAACAATGCAGAGCTGCGATCCACCCTGCGGTCAACCATGTTCCCCAGCCAGCCTCTATCAGTTGCTTCTGTCTCTAATTGCTACCTATATTGGCATAATATTACTTTAAGGAGAAAAATAAAATTGTTATGGGTCCACACTATACCAATATCAGCAAGTATGGACCATTCAGTTCTGCAGTTACACCCTTTGCTATAATTCATCTGCCTTTTTTCCTTTCTTCTAAAGAAACTCATCCACACTGAAGCTATCAACCAACTTTTGCTAAACTTCTAACAAGTATTTTAATTACTATATATTCCAGACATTCAGGAAATATATTAAACTATGACTCTGTTGTCTATACTTGCATGGTTCTATACTTCGGTAGTTTATAGAATTTTTGACTCACACGACAAAATATACTTTATTTTTCTGGGTGGGGATTTTACTTTCTTGATATAATATTAGACTATTTTAGATTAACCTTACATCACCACTATGAAGCAAAGTTTATTGATATTTATATATTCTGTGTGTTCTATCTGTTATTCTAAAATCTCTTGTTTGCTTCAGAAATTGCAACCTATTTTATATTCAGTATTTGCTGTCAAAGTAGCAGCATGGAATGTTCCTTGGGGTTTTTTGTTTGTTTGTTTGTTTTACTCTATTTTCAACAGAAGTCACTTGTGTTTGGGTTTTAGGCATGAAAGAGCAACCAAAATTTGTAAAGTTTGAAAACACTGACCTTAGAACAAAACAAACGTATAGCTCACATTACACAACCTCTTCTATTCTCAATCTGTACATTACCTCTTCTATTCTCAATCTGTATCATTTTCGGAGGAGATTGTAAAAAAAAATCCTACTCTGTAAGACAGCCATACAATAGATTTGCCTTCCTGGGAATAGGTCAATGTGAACGTTGCTGAGATGCCTTTCTCGGAAAAATACGTAGCAAATAGGCCAACCTTCAAGCTGAGTGAAGCACTGGTTAATGAAAATGCTGGTTTCACTAGCTGTTCCCCATATCATTTTTTCTGTAAAGATATGAAACACTAAAGAGCATTTGAGAGCAGCTCCAGAACTAAATTTGACTGAAATCAGTCTGTTTTATATCTGGTTTCCTTTGATGACGTGGGCTGGTCCGTGAGAGCATTCTTCAGAAAGGCTAGCTTTAAGCTCCTTTTCTGAGGCTCCCTCTCCTAGTAGTGAAGTGACAGACTTACAGGACAAGTCAGAGCATGTTGTTCCAAGCCACCCTCTGGCGCAGCCGCTTGCCAAAGACAGACGAAACAGGGTGACAAGTTTCCTGTGCCTAAAATAACCTCTGAGGGTCTTGGAAATCTTAACATCTATTAACTTGAGCAATTTTATTTCTGTATGGCGTACGTGAGGTAACATGCGCTAGTAGAAAGAATGAAGTCAGTAAATTATATTGAAGTATTGAACAAAAGATGTTAAAAATTAACACCTAGAAATTAATATCTCTTTTTCAAAGTAAGTCTAATGCCTTCTCCTGGAGGCAACTAAAAAGATGCTTTAATAATTCAAGACCTCAGTTATTCAGGGAGGCCAAATCTATTTGACTAATAAAGCTTGGATGACAAAGCTGGCTATACTCCATTTTTTTCATCCCCTGCTTTGACAAGCCTGTACCACTTCCTCTAAAATGATACTGTGAGTTTGAAAACTATTGCTTTTCTGGCTCCAAATTACTTTCTAATGTCAAAAAACAAGTTTGGCTGCCCCAACAGCTAACTCAAAATTCCAGCAAACATTTTTAGCTACTTAATATTCATAATTACGGCAGATACAGCCTGAAGTTGCTTTTCTAAATCTGAGAAAATAATTCAATTGAAAATTAAACATTCATCTGAAATATACAGGAGCCTAACTCAATGAATCCACCATCTCACTCCTAACCTGACTACAGATCCACTGTTATAAATAAATGTGACCTAACATACCTATGGCCACAATATGTTATGTATTTATTTTCACTCTATGCCAGGCCAGATCCTCTGCATTTTCTTTGAATGGAAAACTCCTATGAAAATCCTTTTTAAAAACACAAATGTTTCTGGGGTTTAGGCTTAAATTTAGTATTTTATTCCAGAGATATAGACTTTAAAAGAAAGGGCCATTTGTGTTAGATGCCTTGATTTGGAAAAAAATTCCAACTCAACCCTTTGACAGGTTAGTCACACTAACATTTTCCAATAAAACTTTGTTTTGCTGGGAATGGCCTTATGCTCTTATTATACATTGTTCTTATAACAAAATGATTTTCATTTGCAAAACTATGCATAAACTATTATCACTTCGACTGCAGTAAGTTTTAAAGGGCTATACTTTTTGCTAACCATACAACCAAAGCAAAAATGAAGCAAAACAATCAATCAAAACAACTATTAGTATAATTCCTGCATGTTCAGTTAATCATTTTCTACCTGCATCTACCTTCTTATTCCAGCTGCCTTTTCTAAAAAAAATTAAGCCCATTGCCATATATAAAATTTAGTCGCTCACAGAATGTTGAATTCCTATTTCTTCGCTGGGAAGGCACTGTTTCAATGTTTGAAATGTCAAAATATTAAATGAATATGATTCATCCTCAACTTTGCAGAAAGAATTTACTTTTGACCATTAAATTGACTTTCTGTGACAAATAAACTGAAAGAAATAACTATACTGTATATTAAAAAAATACTCACAGATGTTACAAGAGACTGATGCTTGTTTCTCAGGATCTGCAGTTAGTTATGATATATTGAACTGAATCTTCAGGACAGGCGCTTCTAGGTGATGATATGAAATTAATTAAATGCAAAAAAAAAAAAAAAAAAATGGACAAAGGATCTTATTTTGTGAGTTGTTAGAATACTCTCATCAATCTATCTACTCGTTCTTCTGAAATACTTAATAGTGACATATGCATGCATTGCAGTTTTCAGCTTTTCCAAAAAAAATTAATCTTCTTCAGATGAAGATTAATACATTTTGTAGTAACACAGGAGAATACTTTATGACATTACTGCAACTGATTACTTCATAAAACACTCAGCAGTGGCATTAAGTATCCAGACTTCTCTCACAAAAGCAATCATATCCTTGTCATCAACTTTTAAGTTAATGAGAAATCTGAAAAAAAAAAGCGAACAAAAAAGCGAACTAAGAATGGTTTTTCATTTTCACATTACCGAAACAAAGATTTCTCTGAAGTAGACATTTCAGGCAAAGAGATATAACGTGCAAAATGTCAGTATGCAAACATAGAATCTGAACACTCATATCAAATAAAAAACTACTGTGATCTAGAAGAAAAATATTGGATATTAGCGTAGGCTTTTGCTTTTGTGCAGTTATTATATGACATCATATAACAATGGAAATACTTTTTGTGGGATTGAAGTATTTAGTGAAGTTACTTTCTGATAAACATAAATCTGATAGCTAACTTTAAAAGTAATGATAAATTTTAGACTACTTGCAAAACCTCTACTCTGGCAGTTAATAAGACTGAAAATCTTTGTCAGTTACAGGCTCCTGGTCCCGGGATAAAGCAGATCACCCTTAGCAATCATTGACATCGGGTGTGACACAAAATAACTCTTGGTAGTGTCTTCCAGACTTGCATTCTATGTTGATATATGGCATCTTTGTGTAAAGTAAAAAAAGTAAAATATTAAAATAAGTATATCAAGGTTGGGATAGCAGAGCAAGATTAATAATTCCATAGAGTTTCAAAGAAGAATTATAATGAACTAATTTAAAGTCTTAGCTAAGGTCTACTATTGAGCAAGTACATCTTTCAATAAGTCTATATATTATAGCAGAAATAGGATATCACTATTAAAATTTGCACATAATTTTTATTCTGAATGTATCCAGCATCAGTTTCTGCTAATATGTCTTTGTCTAAATAAAGAAACTTCTGTCTAAGGAAAGATTTTTTTTCCAATGCAATACATGAACTTCTAACCCAATTCATTCATATAATCTACCCTTTTAACTGTTGCAGTTCTCTCATTTTCCATTCATTTTTCATCCACTGGGATAGCTAAGTATGAATTCCAAGAATCAGACTTAATCCTTAAAATCTGACTTTTAATCTTCATTCATACATTTATGATACTTCATATTATGAATATGACCTTCATATTATGGCAGAAAACAAATTACCCCGTTGAACTTGGTTTACTAATTATCCAGTATTCTAGTATTAAAATTCTAAAACCATAATGTTTTAATTGTACTCCATTTATTAAAACAGGTATTAAGTTCCTATTTTTAGATAAAAAGGGCTTAATTTATCTAGTTCCCTTGAGTACTTCCATCTTCTCACCACTTCTTGGTAAATATTGTATATAATAAAAATACTGAAGATATGATACCAGATAAATATTTTTGCCCTTTACGAGTTCAAATACCTACTTCTGAGACATTTTGGCCTGTCTCTTTACAAGAAAACAACAAAAATGAACTCAGACTTCAATTTCATTATTCAGTTGTATAGATAGTCTTTGAGCTGTTGGCAGATGAGTTCTCAGAGGTAAAGCAGCACAACATGCCCATACTACAAGACCTTACGATAGCTGACACCACAGCTGGAAAAAGCATTATTCCGAGACAATCTTTCTCCTCTGCAACTCTAAATTTTGAATAATTTTCTTAGAAAGATTTTACTATCTACAGCATATAGAAGTGGAAGAATTGTGAGTAGCCATAAGGATTAAAATTTTGAAGCTTTGCTATGAACCAAAAGGACCCAGCTGACGGATAAGGATTAGAAGATTGTTTTGAAAAGATATCTGAATTCAATGACACAGAAGCCCCTCTAAAGGGCTGAGATGGAAGGGTCTTGAGGGTCAATCCTTCGCTCTGGCAATCCCCTAATAGTTTGCAGTAAATTATTTGACCGGATGAAAGCAGGACCTAGCAAGTACATCAATACCAACAGTCAGTCTCTGCTCTTCAAGGCACAGGTTTCTGATTACAAACGCAGGGCAAGGAGTGTTGGGTTCAGGCCTTACACACGGATGCTGTGTTTTATTTCTGTCTTTCACTTCACACACGCACTTCACCAAGGCTATCTGTTGCAGGGCATGCACAGTGAGTGCTTGACTGGCCGCTTCCTCTACTGTTGCTTCTAACAGTCACTGTCCTCATCTGTCTTTCTGGCCAGAAAGGCCTCAAGTACAGGGGATTTGCTGGTAGAGCTCTGCACTCAGGAAAAGAGGGGGAACAGAGACCCCCTCCGTTTGAAAGACCATGTAGTCCATTTCCTCCCAAGCTGTCTTGCAACATGGCACAGAATAGGCAGTTACTCCCTTGAGTTCACCAAAGCCTTCTGGGGAGGAATGGTCCCTCTTGGACTCCTGTATAACACAGCCTAAAAGCCTGGAGGACACATGAATCCTCTTTGCTTGTACGGTCCCAGCAGGGGCTGCCTGGGGCCTCTGGGAGCAATGACGGGTTGGATCAGCTCCAGGAAGTCACTCCTATAGTCTCTCGCTAACCAGCAAGAGGTAGCAGAAACAGGATTTAGAAGAAACTTTCCTTAGACAGATTATCTCATATCTCTTCATGTTTCTCAAGAGATTTTCCTATCAGTAGACTGTTAATGCAAGCATTATCCTTGCAAATTATGATATAGGTCATAGTTTTCCTCTTTGTATGTAGTCCGGTGCTTATGAGATACATGCAAATGAGATGACTTACTGACCACTGGACATCGTACCACGCTGAGGACAAAATGCATAAGCATTGGTACATGACTGAAGGACCTGGAGGGGCTTTCAAGGTGCCGAGATCTGCTGGAATACCTTGAACAGTACGGAGAGCAGCACATCCCGATTCCAGACAGAGAGGACTCTGCTTTGCTCACTACGAAACAAAGAAAGAACCCCAAAGCCCAGTTAAAAATAAACATGAGCATCAAGGGATCAGAATCCTCTCATCAAACAGTCTGGTGTGTTAGACAGTCAGTCTCTGCTCTTCAAGGCACAGGTTTCTGATTACAAACGCAGGGCAAGGAGTGTTGGGTTCAGGCCTTACACACGGATGCTGTGTTTTATTTCTGTCTTTCACTTCACACACGCACTTCACCAAGGCGTGCGTTACACAGAGCATGGAAATGGCTTTCCTGCTCTGTCAGTCAGTCAGTCATGGATAACGTCATGGATGAAATATCTTTCGCAAGCTGTTTTCAGAGTTGCTTAATGTTTTCTACTCAGTTTACTTTCCTAATAAATTTATACAATGCCCTAACTCCTCCCAGAAAGATGTACCGAAAATAACAGCCCTCTTAGGCAGACACTCACAACTCAAGAGCTGACATTTCCCAGGGCCTGGTTGCTCCTTACGCTATTATTTAATATTGCTGTATTTCAGTAAAATATCTGGTCAGATCGATATATCTGAGACTAACGGTTACTTTTTTTTTTTTATATGTAATTCAAAATAGTTAATCAAAGAAAGAATGAAAAAGAATTATTGGAAAAGTAAAACCCTTGACATACTGAGCTTCTCCTCACTTGGTATATAAACAATGAGGTTCCCACTTACAGTTTGGGCTGCCTTTTGCTGCAAAAGCCAAATATCAGATGGAACACGCACACACTCCAACAGCAAGGAAAGAAACAACAACACTGCTAATCAGACTTCTGCAAGAGAACTTCAAAAATACACTATGACATTGAATTTTTCCCTGGAACTGTTTTATGTTACAGCCATTACATTTTTAAGTAAAGAAATATATGAACCATAGGAGAACCTTTCAGGAATTAAATGACAAATCATTTTCCATGTCATATATCAGAATTTAGGTACTTGCTTTTGACCACACCCACTCACATCTCTCAATTCCCTTCCTGCATCAAGAGGGTCACGATAAGTAACTTTGGGGATGAACAGGAAAAAAATGAAATCCTAGAAGAAAAATAAAAACTTGCAGATATCTAGAAGCAAGTAGCATTACACACATAAACACAGACACACACACACCCACATATATATATATAGCAGATTTTTCTCCTATTTATCTGGCTTAACAGCATTGATTTTTTTTCTTGAAGATTTCATAAATCTTGAAGGTCTGTGAATTATACATCAGCATGCGTGTTTGTATGTGAGACAGAATGAGGATGGGAGAATGAAGAGGGAGGATGCGTTACATGAATTATTTCTTTTCAGCTGATTCAGCCAATTGTAAAAAGATTTTCTCCTGTTTCTATGAGCTAAAATTGCATTTCCTTTTGAGAGATGCAATCTTTTGCACATAGGCAGTCTCATTAAAAGAAACAAGAAAAAAAGTGGAGTTTTAAAAATATTTCATGGAATGAGCATATAGTTCAATACACAGTTCAGCAATAGTTATCTTTGATTTGGCAGCATTAGTTCAAGAAAAGAACTAAAACACAAGGGGAAACCTTATGCCAATCACTGGAATTCATTCACTTTGATAGTTATGTAAACTATCTTACTATCTTATGTAAAGTTCCCATTATAAAGAACAATGTCAAAATGTATCCTATGATTTGCATTGTTAATTATGCTTTACATATATATAAGATATTAAATATCTTTAGTGTTTCACAATGAGAGGCTCTGAGATGCAGAATTGACTTACTTGTGGCTAAAGAAGCTCAATGTCAGAAGCACAATTAAAACTTCACAAGTTTAAACCTCCTCACCACGGACACCATGAACTCATGCTTATTTCTAAGATATCAAGAGAAAACTATATCCTACAGTCTCTAATCACAGTAAAATCCCCGCTCCTCCTCTCCAAAGTTCTGCCTTAGGTTAGTAATATCATTTATGAATCAAAGTGACACACTAAACTACACTATAATACTCAGTTCTAGAAAAGACTATTAGTGTTTTCAGAAATCAAGGCTTAAATCTGCAGTTTTGTGAATAAAATACTGTGGAAGGGGATAAACCAAAAAGTCCTGAAACAGAAACTGTAACTTACCATTTTAAAGAGATCACACTGAGGATGAACTGAGACAGCAGAGCAAGTGACATAATTGCAAAAATAATTAAAAAGTAGCATTCCGAAAATGAGGCACAGGATGAGCCTCCTATTTAGATTCATGGATAATAGCAGATCTCAATATTAATTAAGTAATAGTGTATCCTTGAAAGAAATGTATGCAGGACAAATAGATGCTACAGTCTCCTTGCTTTCTCTCGTGTCAAATATTCACCTTGCAAAGGTACTCTGAGCATCTTTCACATTAGTCTAGTTATTGAGGAGAAGAAAATGAGTTCTGCCCAGACACATGTAGGCTTCATTCAGTAGTCTACACTCTTAGTCCTGATGCCAACGTCAAGCTATACCCTGCTATGCTTTAATTTAACATCTATGTCAAGATTGAAAAATGAGCTGACGAGATTTATCTTCTATATATTGCATTTATATGCTCTGAATAAGTAATCCAACATATCCATGATTGGTTAGTATTTGAAGAATTGCAATGTAAAAGTGACATCTTCTTCGATTATAATTTCCTTGTTTGGAAACTTTCCAGGTCAAGTGACTATTGTATAAATAACAGTGCTCAACATATGCTACTTTTGTGTTAGACTTGTATCTGTGGTGAAGATTCTTTTAACATCTATTTATGTCATTCACAGCCAATAAGATATTCAGAGTGATATTTATTTCACATACCTCGGTTCCCTAGTGATTCAACAATTTGATAGGCTTTTTTTTTTTTTCTTATGATTCTAAAAAACATCAAAAGGGAAGACACACATCTCCCATCATTTCCTCACAAGTACCTGCTCTCAATTTCTATCGACAAGCAGAACTACAATAGTTCTTTTGAAAACTGTCAAATTTTTACAGCATAAGGTACAGAAGACCTCAAAAGAATAAGATCAGAAAGGAGAGGCACATAATACTTGCTCTTTTGCTTAATTTACAAATATTTTAATAAAATGAACAAAGCTGTAAATATTTTTGTTATACAATCATAAGGGTAGGAAGAAAACTCACATGCTCAGAATACATTCTCAAAATACTATTGATATTAATATGGCTATAATAACCTTAATACAAATAGCACCGGTGAAAGCATCACTAGCTTACTGCATTTTTTAACTCAAATGACAGGGAAAGTTAAGGAAATGATTATTTGCTTTACAAATGATTCTCTTGTGATACATAAAGCGTTTAGCACGTGTATGTTTGGAGTGGCCTGCTTAGGGATAGAGGGGACATGCATACAAATGTCATGGAAAGGGAGTCAGTTAAATGAATCAGAGTGGTTCTGAGGCTGGAAAGTATACAGTTAAAATATTTTTATAAATATTTTATGTTATTATTAATTATATTATTTATAATATTAAAATATTCTATTAGTATATTACATATAGTTTGTTAACAAATTGAAGTTAAGATGATGGTAACAGCAATAATTTTCTCCCCATTTCCTGCTTATTGAAGAAAAATGGCTTATCAACATTTTAATATAAACAGTGCGGTTCCTACTGTGTCTGAAGCGATTTGTAAAATTCAGATCGTTTTCAATGTATATTTGTATCTAAGGATAATGAAATGCATTATTTTTTGCATTATTAGAAATCGGAGAAAAGAAAACCTGCTACCAGTACTCCCAACACAAATTAATTAGTTGCTCCTTATCTCTAGCTTGTATTAATAGGGATTTTGAGTTAGCAAGTGCCCTCTTAGAAACTGCCTTGACAGATAGACCCAGTTAGGAAAACTGAGAGAAAATAAAAAAAGTGTTATTTCAAGAGAGCACTAACCATGAAGAGTCGTCGTTTATCATCAAGCATGTCACTGGCACATATTTTTATAGCTCTGTGTGTGTGTGTATATATGTATACTTTTGTAGATACATATCTGTGCATGTGAATACGTATTTATTTATACCTGTGCATATTTATATACATTTCTGCACTGAAATAAGACACAGTCATAGCTATTTTTCCTTCTTGGGTTTTTTTTTTTTTCTGGTAAAGAATTATAACAGTCAGGGCTCTAGGATCTTCCTTTTTATGACTCTGGTGACTCAGAAAAACAACTTGCAGTAGAAAGATTTTGTCCAGTAGCCTAACAACTTGCTCAGCATGCTGCTATTGGGATCTTCATGTCCACAGTCAGTGAATCACGAAGTTCCTGAATCCTAAGACACTCCACCAACTTTTAATAACATAATATTTTACCTGTATAGCAGGTAACTAAAACACCTAATAGAGTGAATAGCACACAATGAATGATATTTTCTTGAAATCCTCCATTTCACCCCAGCAAATGAAATCTCCTCAGTCCCTGTCTTCCCTTACATCTCTGAGGGCATCCTGCAACTCTGTTATTACCTATTACCTAGTTATTTAGCCTGACGGTTGGTTGAACTTGGGAGAATGACAAATGTTCAGAGTTCTCAAATTCCTCCTTGAGAAGGAAACAGGGCTATCTTTTACCTTGCCCTCTAACACTTGTATCCAAAACACATACTTTAAGCATTAGATGTTTAACAGCTGCACAGCCATACTGTACTTATGGCAGGAAGATCTAAAATTCAAATTAACTGTACCCTCTGTTCACCAATAGAGGTTTAGGTAGTTCCAGAAAATTAGGACAAAACTATCAGCCTAAATTCATAGAATAGTTTCTTTCAAGGTTGAGATGACAGGGTATATTCAATACACATTTGTGGCCCCCCCTACTCTATCAGTTGACTGCTATAAACAACATAAAATTAATATGACCTTATGAAAAGAAAAAAAAAATAAGAAACATTTGTCATCTGAAAATCCTAAGTTAGAAAATCTACACACTCCTCCCCAACTTAATTTCCTCAGTCCGTCTTCCTACTCAATATGATGATGATCAGAGAGCTAATATATTCCAAAAGTTTTCATCAACTGGAAAACAGTTTAAGTTAAGCATATTTTAATATGAACAAGTAGAAAATGCCAGGTAACAGTCCCTTCGCATTTCCTGTATTACAATTTGGCTTGTCACTGCCAAAGAAAATTAATTCTCCCACGCACATTTTCAGGAATTGGTCAAGACCACTGTGTTTCCACTCTCTAGATTTATTGCTACTTACTACATTTTATGATCTTAAAAACTAGCCTTAAGATCTGAGAAATTAATATTTGAACAGTGCATATTTCACTATATAGTAATCAAATAACTCTGATGGAAAAGAGTGTTCTGGCAAAGAATAGCTAAGAACACTTACACCATCCAAGCATGCTATTATGTGTCACCCAGAGCAACTTCCCTCCCTTAACAAAGCCTATGCGTTAGAAATGTTTATAGAGCGTTATGCTTTCTTTCTTTGCTTTGTTTGAAAAATACTTGAGTAAAACAAAATGATTATGAAAAAGGAAAGAAAAGAACGGAATATCAAATACATGAAATCTGTAGTTTTAAATTTTACTGTTTTTGTGGGGAGGGGAGAGGATACATATTTTATTTTAATTGGCTGGCGGTTCCACAAGGATGCTTGGGTTGGCAAATATCATTCAAGGAAATGACCTGTTTGATGTTAATGATTTCAAGAATCACTTCTATTTTTAATGACAAAAATGTTAACAAATCCCTATAAAAAAGAAAAAGACCAAGTCTATCTAACTGAAAGATCAGTATATAACTTGCATAACTCACATTTTTTTTCCTAACATTAAAGTTTTTGATTGCACCTATAGCACTCTTGCAGAACAGAGGAAAAATACAGCCTTCTGAAATAAGGATTGTTATCAGCCTCTGTATTAATTAAGAGCCATTGGTTGTTTCAGGTCAGAATTATGCATATTTAATACTAAGTATAAGCCTTAATTGTGTTTGAGAAACACAGAGCTGGATGAAGATGTACCCATTATAGGAATGCAGAACAGTAATTGGTCAGTGAAAAGTGGTAGGGAGAAGGAAACACATTAAAAAGGACTGTTTATTTTATCAGAAATGAAAAGGAAATACAAGTGAGTATTGATGATTATTTTTGAGGGAAAAAAAAAGAAAAAAAAACGCTTTTCTCTGTAAATTTTATTTTCTGTGTAAAAAGTGTTCACCTGCTTTGAAGCTCAGTGTTTCCCTAGAAAAGGAAAAGGTTTCAGGATTCACATCGTTACAGCAGTAAAAAAAAAAACATCTGTGTACCATGAAACCCATCTACAGTATTCTGAGATACTGAATTACCTAACTATCCAGCTCCTGCCAATGATACCGAAAAGAGAGATCTTTAAACATTACTAGGTATGTTTTACACCGATGGTCAGGTAAGATCCAGATGACAGCATGACCACTATTTATAAATACAAAAGGTGTTTACTTTTGATACGTCTATAGATTTATTGCGGTGTAACTGGAGAAATGTCATCCTGCATTTGGTCTAATTTTTACATTCTGACAAATTATACTTAATTTACTGCTTCATGCTAAAGAGTAGTTTCAGAAAAGCATTTACCATAAATGGTACAAGTAAAAATTTATCTCATTAATTTGCATTTTACTATCAGTCCCTATATTTTTTCTGTACAACAACAGAAACATAATTACTATTAGAAATATTTTCAGATTTTATATACACAGCTAAGAGATAGAAAGCCTGCACACCTGAGCGTAATAGGTGAGTACATCCACAAAAATGGAAATACCAATATCATGATAACTATTATTGTTATTTAAGTGGCTGGTACTTTTGGGGGGCCTGAGTGGGTATTACCTTTTAGAACTTTACAATTAGAAATTGTCTGAGTGGGTATTACCTTTTAGAACTTTACAATTAGAAATTAATTGTGCTAAAAAACAATATTGCTATATTTGAATAGAATGACAGGTATGCAGATTTGCAAGAAAAGAGCTCTTAGCTGGTCACTGCATTTGAACACTCTAACTTACTGTAGATGGATCCAAAACTGAAGTCAGACGCTCGCAATTGCACACGGGATCCTAACCATACTCTTCTCTTGCACTCACCACTTCTGCAATTCTGCAGTTTTTAACCATTTTACCCTATTTTTAAACCAAAGCTACAAAAACCCCTCTTTTTAAATTTAGTCTGACAGTTTAGTTTAAATTTAGAATCTGACACACATTTCCCAGAGAAAAGGAAGAACTGGGATATTTTGAAATGGTGAAATGCAGAGAAATACTCGTATAACCTATTTTCTTTTAGGCAACTCACTCTCACTGTGCAGCTTAACACAGACGTGCAAAACTACAGTATTTTCTACCTTTAGTCTTACTGTCACAGTTGCTGCTCTGATGAAGCCACAGAAATTCAGCGCCGCTTTATCAGCACATATACCACGTACCGCACATACGCCAAATTATACACCGGCAGGGTATCATTCAACATGCACATTCATTTCTGGTGCCATCAGTGGCTTTCGTTTTGACTTTGGGACCTAACGATTCACCCTGGCAAGACTGCTATTTTATTCTGCAACAATGCACCTTACAAAGACAAATGTAGCGGAAAGGGAGATGAATAAAAATGAAATATTCCACTGTTTTTTTTTCTTTTCTTTCTAGTAATCTAATAATGCAGTTACTTTGGAGCATGCTGCAGTCCTTCCTGTTTCTTTAGAGCAACAATAAATAAACAAAAATTTTGATAAGCACACTTGGAAACACAGGGTTGATCTATCTCACCTGCTCAGCTATAAACATGTAATACACATGTACATAATAACAGTATTCTGTCTTCATATTTTAATGCCATAAGGTACCTCAAACATGTACCTACTTCTTAATGCATCTATTAAAGACCATCAGAGAAAGATGAAAATAACACAAGGCTTATTTTCTGCTTTGTTTCATAGAGATAGAAATAAAGTCTGTGGACTGAGGGTTGCAGCCTCTGAAACCACATTAAGTTTGTTAAATTTTGTAAGTTTTGGTTTAAAATATTTCTAAAAGCACATTAAAATAAAGAAAAAAAAAACTCTCTCAGCACAACAAAATAGCCAAAGTGACCTATAAGGGTTAGTACCTATTAGTAATACCACCAGTCCCAGCCAGATAGATTACAGCACCTTGAGCACATGGAACGCTATGTGCATAAATATACATACATATACACACATACACACATATATATATATTCTTGTTTATTGTATAACAATTGTTGCCAGCCAACCTTACCTCTGAAGCACCTGGCAAAATCATTCCCTTCTCAGTCAGTCAGCACTGAAAGTCTTGTTGTGAATCCAAAAATGAGGTACGTGTCATGAAAATCAATAACGTAAACACTCAAAATGACAAAACCTTTGGTAACCATGACCCATATAAACAAGATCCCTTGGCAAATACTTACTCTAGGCTAACGTAGTAGACACTATACTTAATTATAGTGATCATCTCAGAAAGAAATAGAGCATTGCCTAAATTCTTTGTTCATGATTGATTGGAAATGCCAAGTTATTAAAACTGTAATCTAAGGGCAAATGTATTTTATTCAGGAGATTACTTCTTTTTTACTTTTATCCTTCATCATACGTGACAGGGATTCCAATGTCATCTCTCCTCAAGCTTGAAAGAGATGAAGACATTAGTCTTTTAGGCTTTTTTTAAAGGTAATCTATAGAGGTAAACAGGACTGCCATCTCTTACACAGAGATAACATTAAACTGATACTATGGCTATACAGATGCAACTGAGTACAAAGACATATCCCAAATCTTGGGCAAACCAGCTATGTTATATCCTCAATTTAACTGGTTTTGATGGAGGAGAAAAATTGCCTTCTTTTTATTTCTTCATTGGATTATGGCTGCAACTGCTACTGCTCTCTAAATTGCATAAAAGCACGTCCCAAGACAGAAAACGCTGGCTGGCCATCACAGTACCTAAATTATCACAACTGCCTTTTGCAGTAAATCAGACCATAGGCATACTTCAGAGGAAGCTAGAGATATGATAGATGTTCAAACAGTAGCAATTAATGAGTATTTTTAACACATGCTAACCTTGAAATAAATAGTTGATTGCTTCCTGTTTCATAAAGCGAAGAGATCACAGGGCTACAAACAGACTGTTTTTATTGCTAAGGGGAAAAAGATGATAATAAATCATGAATAGTACTCTTCAGTATAAGTTTAAAAAGTGACAGTAATTATTATTTGATCGACAGATGAAAAACTGCTTAAAACAGCTATTTACTCCATTCTCACTGGAACTCTGTGTCTGTAGTTGCCTGGGGACTTGCCAACTTCAGGATCTATCAGATATACCATAATAAATAGCCCTTGTCTACACAAGGAGGTTAACGTGCAATAAGTTACTTCAAACTCAAGCCCTGCGAGGATTAACCTTGCACTGCAGAAGAGGCCAGGACTGGAGTAACTAATGCACTGGGAATCTTCATCTAGTCCATCCGACATAATCCTTAAACTCCTCCTTTTGGAAAAGCTTGGAAAGACCTAAAAGTGTTTAACATGAGGTGAAAACCCAGCGCTTAGAAAACTGAAACATTTTGTTTGCAACTCTACGCAGGTATGTGCAGGTATCAAACAAGTGTAGAGGCTGGGTAAAACAGACAGATTCAGAGGGTGCAAGACGCCAGTGACCCAGCTAGCTCTGTTGGTTTAACACTCCCAAAATATCCATTACAAGAATTCACTGGTTATTGACATGCAGAAGACAAAACGACAATAAAAGCTATAATACTAAAGACATTTTTGAAAACATAGATGATAACATTTTTTTCTCGCTCTATCATCTACTACGTACATGGCAGACCAAATTCACCTATGTGGGCTTGGCTTAGTGTCATGCTTATGCTTCATGTCAGGATTATCAAGATGTTTGCTTTAATTGACTTTCCAATTGCAATTCAATTTGTCTTTCATTTACCTTAGAGAGTAAATGATAACTTGGGATGGGGAGGGAGAAGGGAGGAGGAAAAACGGTCTATTAAAATTCCTATTTATAATGTATGACAGATACTAACCAGTTTCCCTGAGGGAAAACTAGATAGAGCTCCTTGCTTAATAGCTGCATCATAACTAGCACAATCTTAATAGAATATTAGGTAGCATATCAGCATCAACAATTCTAATGGACAACACTGGGAGAAAGGGGAGGAGAGAGAAAATAAGAAAAGCTGTCATTTAGTACATAAAGTAGCCCTGATAAAGACAGCTGGCAATAAAGCTATTCATTTTCAGATAAGGAGTTTGCTGTGGTGGTATTTCTCCATTAGAGAGTGACTCAAAAAGAGACACAAAGCTAAATTTTACTGTTAACATCCTCTTCTTCAGCTGGATGCTTTATTTTCAGCTTCAGTAAGCAAAATCCAGGCTGCACAAAAGAAAAAGGTCTACAAAGGGGAGCTGTATGTCTTTTCAAATAGCAGCAAATGAGGAAAAAAAAGTCCCAGAAGTAATCGCTTAGTTTTGCTTCTTATGAGGAAACGCATAGATAAGTTTACCTCCATTATCAGCAGCTGATCAGAATTACTGATTTACAATTTACTGTTTGCTAGAACTGTTATTGGAAGAAATACTATAAAGAGAGCTGCCGTTTCCCTTAAAGAAAAGAAAATGGATCTCATCAGGTATGGAGATAAATGTCATAGAATTCTCTGGCCTATAAATTAGCCTTTAAACAGCCAGAAGCTTCTCTTAAAAATCCTTCCTGCATTAGGAATATCTCACAAGTGGAAAGATGGCTAAAACAGAGCCATTAAGTCTCATTTGCAGCCTCCCCTGTCATTTGGAGTGGAGGAATGGGCAGGTGCTCAGGGAGAAGCAGGAAAATAATAGGAAAATACCAGGATTTAAAAAAAAAAGTGCTTAGTTTTAATGCAAGATGAATTTTGATGGAGAAAAATACTAACCTTGTAGCAGCTCTGAACATTTTGAAGACAGAGCATGATAGTGGGAAAAGCACAGAGAGGTGGCACTGTAGTACATTTGGTCCTCCCTGACATTTTTTCTACTCTGAAATGGCAAAGTGCCCAGCAGGAGCAACTGGGCTGCTCCAGCCCCACTTCCTACTGCAGTCTCATCACATCTTCACTTCAACAGAAACTAAAATATTTGTATATATATGTGTGTGTGTGTATCTATTTAATCCACTAGTATCTCCTTTCAGTTAGATAAAAAATCAGACTGCTTTCAGTTAGATGAAAGGTTTGAAAAAAAAAAAAGGAAAATTGGGATTCTGTTCTAGAAATGTTATCTAGGCAGCCTGAGTTCTTAGAAAAACCTGAGAAATGCTATGTATACAGCTTTGNTATATATATGTGTGTGTGTGTATCTATTTAATCCACTAGCATCTCCTTTCAGATAGATAAAAAAATCAGACTGCTTTCAGTTAGATGAAAGGTTTGAAAAAAAAAAAAGGAAAATTGGGATTCTGTTCTAGAAATGTTATCTAGGCAGCCTGAGTTCTTAGAAAAAGCCTGAGAAATGCTATGTACACATATGTACACAGCTTTGCTTGACTCAGAATCTCCATTTCTCTTCTTTCTCACCATGTCTCAATGGCTCGCCAGTAATATGGGCTGCTGCATCTCTAACTTTCCGTAGTGCATTACTCAAAAGGCATCATAAAGAGATGCTAGAGGAAGAACAGTCAAACTCCAAATGCTTTGTATTCTCTTTTGTATTTTTTAAATGCAACCTGAGAGGTGCTGATTATTGATTATTTATGTGTATGCCTATAATGTTTACTTTGGCTCTTGGCAAAATACTAATCCCTTTGCTGCAAAATTCTAGCTACTTCAGGCTACTATGATAACACTGTGCTAAATTCTTACAAATAGATTTTGTATGTGTGCACTAGAATAACTGCAAATCTTTCCAGTTTGTGGAGATCAAGACCTGTTAATATGGAAATTGAAATTTTTACTGTAGAAGAATTGAACTTCTCAGAAACACTGTACTTAGTACTTTAAATAGTTTACTCCATACATAAATAAACAAAACTTAGTTGTACTGAGATAGAAAATATTTATTTTTTCTTACATTTAAAATTTTTCTCTCCTTAAATTTTTCTCTCCTTAAAAATATTTTTTTCTCTTAAATAATAGGTAACATCAAGGCTACCACAGGGCAGTACAAGGGTCCTTTCACAGAATTCAAACAAGCTGGAAGCCATTTCTGAGACTGACCTCAAAAGGAACTAAAGGAAAAGAGTAAAAGTCTTTTTGGAAATAGAAAGAACAATGCCCGACTTGCACTTTCCTGAGGACAAGTTAATAACAAAGCTCCTTCCAGCAGGTGTCCCTCTAGCCTGTTTTGGGAATTCTCACATTTCCCAGCCTTACTGATCCCTCCGTAGACTTGATAACTATATGGCTTTAGGGTCCAGAAATGATACAATCTGCAGTATTTTACCAAATACTGCCTACTGGCAGCACATGCCTTCCCTGAGGGCCTTTTCACCCCAGCAAGATGCAAGGGAAACTTGGACAGAAAGTAGCACAGAAGAGAGAACACTAGTGATATGAGACAGCAGAAGCCTTCTCTGTTTACAAAAACAAGCAAAAAATAAAAAATCCCTGGATTCAGTGATTAAAGGGGAGGATCTCCCATCTTTTTTCCCTGTTTGCTAAGATATCCTGAGCACTTAGAATAGAGCTGCTTTCTTAGCACTCAAGTAAAATACTTGTTTTATCTTATTTTACACATTCTTATCTACTTACAAAATAATATAATTGTAGGATTTCCATTGCTTATTTTTTTGTATATTGTCTCTATCATTATCATACACATATGGTTATGGATACACAGGCACAGAGAGCAGAATTCATTGTAAATGACAGATTTAAAAAAAAAAAATTAAATTTCAAGATTGCTCATGCATTCATTACTAGAACTCATTTTCTTTAGCCTACTTTTTCTTCAGTATTACCTTATGCAATTTCTTGCATCATTCACTGCATAAAGTCTTGTTTAAACAATATTGAAATACTTTATTTTAAAATAGCCAGTATTTCTTTGCCTGCCAGCGGAGGAGAAATGCAGGCTGACGTTATATCTATTTGGGAACACATGGAAGGCATTCCCATACTTCTGTCCTTAAGGTTATCAGCTCTAAAAGAGAGGAATTTGCTGGCTTGCTTTGCAAGCCTGATTGCATCTCCCTTGCTCACTACTTGGTATTGAGTTAGGCCCTTATGCATCTCACCCTATAGATGTCAATGGCAGCTTCCCCGCCAGATTTAATGGAGATTGCTATCAAATCTTTACTCAGGGAGACTATTTGCAAAACAAGATGCTAAGAGCATACAAGAATTTGAGAAATCAACTTTATTTAAATAGTAATTATTACTGTTGCATATTCAACATAGCTACTTTATGTTAAGTTTAGCTCCCCAAGAATACTAATTCACTATAATTACACTATGCCATACAGTTATAGACCTTATATTTTCTTTCAGCTAGCATGAACTTAACTTTGTTATATTTTTATTAATATATTATGTTGTGCAGAAGTGAAAAACACATTCATTAATTTATTAGGAGCCCCACTGACTTTTCAAAACCTTCAAAATATGCACAGCTAATCCATATAGCTTTTGTTTGCGACTCTCCGCATGGTTCAGTACAGAAGTTATATGAATTAAAAATAATTCACATGCCATGTTTTTTTGGCATTTTTATAGATTTCTGTTTGGCTTTCCTGAGAAAAAGACGAGGCTAAATGATATACATAATAAGATGGGGCTAAATGATGTATATAATAAAGACTAGCATTTCAATTCACCAAATAGTCGCTGATTTCAAGGTACATAACTAGGTAATTTTTGACAGTAAAAGAATTAAGTGAAAATAATTAAAATGAAAGTTTTCTATGTTTTTGACAGAATTCATATTTATGAATATGGGCATAACATTTAACAGATGTATACCCTCATTGATAAGATGCTACTTGAACTGATTTAGATAATGAAATGAATGAGACTGTATTAGAAAGCAAAATCTAATGAAAGCTGATATAGAAAATGATGCTGATAATTACGTTTTTTGAAATGGTCAGAACAAAGAAATGGTTATATCAGATAAAATTAGTGCTCTGCCTAGTAGAATACGTTATACTGACAACAGCAACACCAAATGATTTAGAGGAAAATAAAATAACTTTCTGAAATAACTTTCACCATAAGTTTTAGTCTCTCTCACTTTTTACTCACTGTACTTGCCCATTAAGCAATCATTTCTTCACTAATTTCATCAGTCTATATCATCAGAAAGGTTTTTATTTTGGACCTAATGACCACCTTATAAAAACTGCATAATTACTTCTTTAAACAGTGCCGAACCCAGACCTGTCATCCCCACAGGCTCTGTCCTAACCACTAAGAGAAAAATACTTCAATCCTTCAGTTAATTTGCCTCCCGTGTAGCTAAAGCAGAAGTCTGTTGCTCCCAAGAAAGTAGAAGCATGCAAAACAGCCTTTATTTTTAACTTTTTTGAACCCTAATGAGCACACCCACACAGCACAGCCACGTAAGTCCCAGTGCCCAGTAAAAATAATATTGCTATTGCTATACTAGGTTGAAGACCTTGTGCCTTGTGGAAGTTGACACCAGATGTCTCAGGCTATGATGTTCTCCTTCCCCACAGGACAGCAGAAAAGTTCTTGACAACATGGGCACAAGTTAGAAGCGCAGACCCCAAAACTCTCAAACTAATATGTGTATAAATATGTATGTATTTATATATGTTCAGCTGTAAAGCCTACTATTGACTACTATTGACTGAGGAATGAAAGTGACTTACATTGTTTAGAAAAGAAGGGAAAAACATGAAGGTATTTGCCTTCTGAACCACAGATACACAAAAGGTCATCACATCTAGAGGTTTTGTTTTCTTCGGACAATCATAGATCCAAAAGATCTATCCAAAGATGTTTAAGAACCTGTAGAGCTATTCCCAGCATTGAGGATGGTTTTGCCTTTTGTCAGCTTTATGTTACATCTGGCATCTCGTCTGTGAACTTGCTTAAATTTCTCTGCAATTTCCCAAATTATTTTTTTTTACTTCTATCATAAACAATCCACAGTTTGCTCATTTTATCTCTCTTGCAGACCATTAATGCAAACAGTACATTAAGTCACAGTGGTTCTCTTTGAAGACTGAAATATACCACTGTTAGCATTTTAGCCCTCTTTAAGTGCAGTAAGTTATTTAGTCTCTTTGTTTTCCAAGCTTCATCCACAATTTTATATCTTTCCTTATGGCTGCTTATTTTTAAAGGCTTCCTTTGAAAGACTTTGCCAAAGGCTTTTCAGAAATCTGGACAAATGTGTCTACCTTTCTCCTTCATTCACTATTTTATTGACACCCTCAAGGAATTCTACTGCATTAGATTACAGAGGCACTTTTTTTTTTTCCTTCATAGAAGCCAATCTCCTTGTAACATCATAATCTATTAATTTTTTTATAATTTCATTTTTTTAATTTCTGCTTCAACCAAATTATTTACTGAGGATTGTGATTTCAACGTTCTCATAAGCCTTTCTTTTAAGAGCGGATTTTCTACTGACAAAGCACACTTTAATTATTATTTTTTAATTAGGCATTCAAACTACTTCATCGCGATCTTGAGATCTCTTAGATGTGTCCTAGGTTACTAAATTAGTCATTAGTCAACTGCAATTAGCAATCAATACTTTTGATACCCTAGTCTCCAGCACTATTTTATCTTTAGCTTATGACAAATCCATGTTGTTCCTCTCTAAAATAAACACAAATATTTCCTGAAGATGCATTTCATAGGTGTGTATTGGCAAATAGTGCTAATGCTCTCCCTGAGTAGTAGATTATATTTCTATTTATTCAATGGAAGAAGTGAAAGTATTCCCTCAATATCATCCTCATTTCCCTTAGGAAATCTTCAAATTCTTCTTATAGCACCTTCCCATAAGTGGAGAGAGACATAGTTATATCTTTCATGAAAATGCTGGTAATGTATCTTTGTATGAATACTCCCGATTTACTCTAATACGCCGCATATATTGTTAGATTAGTATTGTACGTACCGTGTGTCACTAAATACCTTATTCACAGAAAAAAAATCAGTCCAAAATTCAGTTTTTAATTTCTTAAAGCAGATTCATTCTCCTAAACTATTGTAAAGAGAGACATTTTTTCATAAGTCCTTGTGAAATTAGTTGAAGAGAGAAAAAGCAACTTTCGCATTTCCATTGGACGCAATTCATGAACTCAATTACTGGAGTGCCAGCACATATCTACCTTTAGAAAAATTTCTTGTCACATACTGAATATTTCATAACACCCAGGCCAGACCAGCATATGCATATTTATTTCAAGATGATTAAGGAATATTATATCCTGTTAAGATTGTATTACTTCCAACAATAATTATGCTGTATATCAGCAAAAGAAAATCATATTTTTCAGAATAAGAACAAAAGCAAATATTAGACATGAAAAAATCTTGTTAAGGGCTTACATTTCTCCAACACTAACCTGAAAATTATTTAATAACGAGTGAATGAAAGATTCATCATTTCTGCTACCCGGGTATACTGGAATAGTGATCTCAGCAGTGAGCTATATAGAGTAATTTAATGACTTCTTCCTTAGAAATGACACAGCTGAAAGATACTTTGGAAGTGTCGTATCTTCAGTATCTTAGCAAAGGTTTGCAATATTCAGGAGCAGAAGATCTCATTTCTAAGACAAACACTGCTAGAAAACAGCTAGTTTTATATTAAGTGTTACTGATCATGACAATTACAAAAATGTATTTTAAAGTGAAAAGCATTCAAACAGTAAGATTTTTAAAAGTCTTTTTCTTTTTCTCCAGACAGGTAGAAACGATAGAACTAAGAAATTTTATATGGATTTTTTTTTTCTAATGGAGAAAATACATTAGTAAGATTTATATTTCTATATACGTCATTTAAAATGGGATTTTTCTATAATTTTATATTTTTTATTTCTTAAAGTTGCATTTTTGACTAAATTACTTTTCATAATTTGGAAAGGATTTCAGGAGGTTCATGATTAAAATTTTGACCATCATAAAAGCAGCACATCTGAATGATATTTATGGCAAATGAGACAAGAAGTATATACTTACCCCAAAGGATTTATCACTTCTTGCCTACATATAGAAAATGTTTTACTGTTTTCCTATTAGAAGGTGTTAATGATACACATATCTCTTTCACACATACAACCCCAATTCTGATTTTAGGCAAGGAAGAGCTCTACATTCTTTGACTCATACTAAGAGCTGAAATAGTCTTTATTTGATGGGTGTTTGTGTCCTCATTTACTTTCCTAGCCATTGTAGTTTTACTTTTTAAACCTCCTGCTGAAGTTCCTTTGATCTGAAGCTCCAAGAACTTCTCTTTAAGAAGAACCTGCTGTTGTAGGTTAACGGAAAGGCACATATACCATAAAGATAACCAAAATGAAAATCACTATAATCAAACTGAAACCTGCACTTCCAAAAAGACAAAGGAAAAATATTCTGTTCTACAGCTCATTTGGATTCCTGCAGCTGGTCCAGGTTGGAACAACCTGTCGGATCCATAGAAGTCCTTTTAAGATTAGAGATGAGCTATGCAGCAAAGTTCAAATCCTATCTAAATTTTGAATTCTTCCAAGTTATTGATATTTGAAATCAAAACTTTGGTTTAGTGCCACTATGCAGCATGGATTTTTGTCAGCTACAGTTTGAGATCTGTTGTAATAAAGAGCCCAAGAAGAACTAAGTGCACTGGCCCAGGTCCACAAAAGCACTTACATTCATGCTTCAATCAAAACCCTTGATCATCTCAGTATCTTTTTGCAATGCAGGCATGTAGGCTTTAATAATATTATACACATGTATGTCTAATTTTTGAAAGAAGAGAACACTTAAAAACTCTAAAACTTTTCAAGATCTAGTAAATAAAATAGTAAATTATTATGGAACAATAAAGATTTGAGGCAAATGTACAAAATAACTGAATAAAAGAACTATTTCTGGTTTTGTGGGAATAAGAGTATTTATACTTTTTCTTTCTAAAAAAGCTGCTTTCAAAAGTGGCTGTTTTGCTGGAAACGTTAAAGGATCTTGTTATGTGAGCATGACTGAGACTCTTCAAAGTTATCTGTGAGAAAAATACCTCAGCGTCTGGCTAAAAATAGGTATGTATTGTCTCCATTTGGCTTGGAAATATTCAGAGTTGGCTAATATCCAACCTCATAGATAGAGCTTGAGGATTCATTTTCTTTTTTCATTTTCAACTAAAGCACAGGTTTTAGCCTTCTGGTAAATCTTGAATTCCCAAACACGTGAATTTTAGCTTTGGACATTTATTATTCCCATTTTTTAAAAACATCATTTGAAAACCAGGTGCAGTAACCAGCAGGGTGCAGCAAGAGGGAGGGAGGATGAGCTCATAGGATCTCAATCCAGGTATGGACCTCACAAAACAGGGGGTAGACCCATAGGACCCCAGCAGGATTCATGGCAGTAGCAGGTTCAGCTGAGAGGCCAGTGATCAGCAGAGAAATGTGATGAGATTGTCAGGTCTGAGGTCAGACATGGAAGTCCAGTGAAGAAGTCAGGAGTAGCAAAGGATAGGGTGGGCACTGTGCTACTAGGACTACAGCTCAGGCAAGGACTAAGATCTATAAATCTGTATTTCTCCAAGCCAAAGAAGTGGCTATGTGGCAGGCTGTAGCATACAATATGCCCAGAGATGATGTACCTACTACCTCTGAGTAACAACAGAATATTGAATGTTCTTCCCCAGCTCCATTTCAGAGAAGAAGGTGCTCCTCTTGATATTTGGAATGAAAATAATCACTCTTTCTAATCCTTTACATTTCTTAAAAAAAAAAAAAAAAAGGCAGCACAGTAGATAAGCAGGTATTACAAAAATAATACTTACACCTGTATGTGGCTGAGGTGTAAATATGAAACAAAGTAATTTAAGACTGACTGGAATAAACCACCATAAACCACCGCCATCAAGGCCTTCAGACATCAAAAGTCATCTAACTATGGTATAAACAAAATTTTAACTTGTCAGAACCAAGCTCATTGAATTTCCTTGTCTCCCTTTTCTGATTCTTTAATTGACTTCCTGGTCATCACCTGTCTATTCAGCTCTTAGACCGTTAGCCACGTTCATCAATGGTCAAACCCACTTCCTTGAATTCCCCAACTCAGGCATTTTTCCAGATTTTAGTCAATCAAGTTTTGTACATAACATCCACAAATATTTTCCAGCCTTTATGCATCATAATTACATCTTTGGTTCTTGTCCTACCCACCAGTTTCTAGAACTCCTCTTCTCCCTTATTACAACATTTGTCCCAGCTGTTCCACTACGATTTTTATTGTTGCCATCTTTACAGTATCAAAGTACAGATCCACAAATCACTTTACACATCACAGTGAGAAACACAACAACATTCATTTTTTAGGTGACTTGCTCTCGAAGACAAAACACAGTCCCTACAACCTAGCAGTAGGTCTCTAGACTCCCTCTTTGCTGTGTGTAAACGATCTAAAAGGACAGAACAGGCAACAGCTCCCTAATTTAGCCAATGCAAAATGCCAAGCTCTGAAAGAAAGGGCAGCTCATTATAAGGGCTACTTTTTAATCCAATATCCCAAAGGTTAACATCTGGCCCATGATGTCCAAGACCCAGACTGAGATCCTTCCTCTGCCTGAAGCAACATGAAGCCATGAAGAATCTTCAGCTCCTATGATGAAGAACACAATAGTCTCTCTATACTCCTCTTGAAGCTGTTCTGACTTTAATGGCCAGCCTAAGCATTTTTTGGACATGAAAGATAGTGAAAGCATCAGCAGGAGTCCCAATTTACCAGGAGGGAACTGCTTTGTTACTAACTATATTTGAAGTTCATTAGTCCAGTGAATGTTTTACATTTTTTACATTAGGTGTTCTTTTGTGTTGGGACTGAAACTAATTTTCTCCTGTGTGTTAGGTGATTGATCTCATTACTAGCCCTGATCTAATCACCATTTAAGAACATCCTACAAAATAAAATAGCTTCAGCAGGAGGAACTGATATATCTCCGCCCCAAAATATCCTATCCCTCAGCAGCTGCAACATATTTGATGAATAAAACAATATATAGAAGAAAGTAAGGGAAAGAAACTAATTATACAAGTTGCAGGGGGAGAAGTCAATGATTAGCTGGAAAGAGGAAACAAAGGGAATAGAGGGAAACTGGGAATAAGAGAGAACATGACAGGTTTCTGAAAGATACTGGCAGAAAAACCTGAGAAGTGCAGTCACCTCAGAGACACTGTGGAGGAAGGAAAAAAATGAAGTAAAAAACAAAATAAAACAAAAAGCTATTGATTAGAAAATATTCCAGAATTTAGTGAAAGAAAAGCTGCAGCAATAACAAAATTCTCTCTGAGAGACAGAGCAAAGAAACGCATAGCTCATGAAGGTCTGGCTATGGAACAAATGAGAGAGAAATCCTCACTACTTGGTTTGACATCCTCATGAAAGAGCAATGAAGAAACTGAGTATTTCTCCCCGTGGAGGACCTGAAGGAGGATCTGGAGGCTGTCACCCAGCCAAGGGCCAGAGGGGAGGGCTGCATGAGGCAGAGCAGTGAAGAGGAGGCACTGGGTGACGGGCAGGGCAGGGCTGAACCTTCAGAGCAGCTTTGCGGGAAGAGGAAAAGCTGCTTCAGCAGCTTTAGCTGCTGCTGCCTTGTGGGCTGCCAGGAGAAAGCAAGCGGTAATGGTCATTATTAAATCTCCTACTGTTCCTCAAAGCATCAGAACTACTTGAATTAAATTATGAAAAGGAAAATAAAGCCTGTGTCAGAAGATGCCCTGAAGGTGATTTGCCAGAAAATGCTAATCCTCTCCAAGAGGTGGAAACTCCATTGTTTGTGACTTTGAGAACAATTTAGACAAAATACGTGAAAATGCACAACAGAGGACAGTGGTGTGAGATTAACTCAATGATCTAATAGGTGTCTTCTCCCACTAGCTTCTATTATTTTCTGTTTAAATTGCTCTTTAAATTTGGAGAGTTAAAATTAAATAAAGACAAGCTATTACTCCAGTATAAACCTTTGAAAAATCTATTAAATTCATTCAGCCATGTTACAGCTCTCTCCATGGGCCAAAATCTTCCTTCGCTCACATTTCTGCAGCGCTATTGAAAGCAGTAGGAAAGCTTTGAGTAACTGCTGTTCATTCCCTTTCCAGATGAGGTGTCACTTGCCTGGGAGTCAGCTGCCCTGAGGGTTTTAGAGACTCCAGAACATGTAAGAGCTTATTGTTGACTATCCTACTTTTAAGGGACTGCCTACTACATCAGTGTATGGTAACGTCACACAAAATAGATAGTTCTGTGTGACCAGATACTCCTTTCATTTCCAGTGATGAAAAAAGCAAAAGAATTTGCTTTGAGCTCCCATTGTTATTAAACGACAAAAAGAGATTAGAAACATAACAGTCACTAGAGTCCTCCTGAGAACAGCAGCCATCACAACCCACGGATCTCTAAGAGCACTATTAGAGTAATGGACTGTTTCTTAAGTAACCCTATCAACCGATCCCTTCCCTGAGTTTTAGTTGATTTGCATCTTTATAATCACTCTCTCATCTGTATTAGCAGGCTGAACACGCATGGAATGCAGTCACAGTAGTAATAAATTTGTGAGTCTTCTGACAACTTTAAATAAGCTAAGAGAAGGAATATTTTCTGAATAAATGGTTTTTTGATTCTCTGGGTTGCCTCAAATATAAAAATATCCCTTTACTTATCTAAAGGGATAATCCTCCTTTATCCCTTTAGTTATATATATATACACACACACACACACGGAATGCTAGAATTTAAATTTGTTGTCAAAAAATTTCTCCTTTTCTTTATTATTTGTATATTTTTAAACAGTTAATTGAAACAAGCTCATGAAGTAACCACCTGGAACAAATAAAAACCTTTTATTCTTGGTTTGAAGCCACAGTAAAGTCAATTATGTCCCAGAGAGGGGCATATTATCAACTATGAAAGTATAAGAAAACTCTGCATCTAATTTATGAACTAAGCAATAATAAGAATGTTACAAAAAATTGCTGCAGAAGATTAGACCATTTTAGCTAGCAGCATGGTAACTCAGTATGAGGACCATTTCTAGTGCAGGGATTACTGTTGTAAGCTTCTAATGCATCCACTAGGATCAGAAAATACAATGGCATTCACAGCAAGTTTTCTTTAATAATGATTATAGAGGTAGAAGAATAGAGTTCTTTATGCAGCAAGCAAAGATCTACTGCTTATCTTCCTAGAAAGACCCAGTATCTCGATCCAGCAAGGTCTCTAATCAAATATATAATCCTACGCACTGCAGTGATCTCTTTCACTGAAAAAATGAGAATAAGACTACCACGTCTGTGGCGATTCTTACAAAATGGATCAGATTCTGGCTACCTCTGTACCATCACACCAACTTAAAGCATATTCTCCCCACCTATTGTGCAGCAGAAAAGGTAACGGATCATATACCAAGGGGCATCGTGGGATCCTTGGAGCAGATCACGCTCTGTTCCTTAAGAGCAAAGACACAGGGTATACCTCCTTTTCACTCATCCAGGCAGTAGCAATTTGTCAGTCAGCATGTGCTGATACAAAGCATGTAGCTGCCCCAAAGGGACAGATTAACATACATTTTTCCCAGAGCCTTTAAATGCATTGTTTCCCACTGGGGAAAAAAAATGCCATGTTAATTTAAAAGTACTGTAAGTTCCACTCTAAAGCTCTTTCATTCTTGCTCTGCTTGACAGTAAGTTTGCCTGCTATACGTTAAGTGCAACAGCTTCCAGGCTAACAATTGGTATTCCACCTCCGCAAATATAACTGATATGCCTCTTGCAGCCATAATTCATCTCCTATCAGAGGAGTGTACACCGGGTATAGAGTTAATATAAACTACAACATAAGCACATTAAGATTGATTTTGCAATGCACAATACAGGGCACAATATTTCAAGCATCCGAGGAGAAAGAAATGTTAAACCTCAACCTTTTGATCCAGCCCATACATCGCAAACATTAAAAAAAAAAAAAAAAACCCTGTCTGAATTCGAAAGTCACAAACTGCCTTTGGGATCTAGTGAGTCTGAGACAACNAAAAAAAAAAAAAAAAAAAAAACCTGCCTGAATTCCAAAGTCACAAACTGCCTTTGGGATCCAGTGAGTCTGAGACAACAGCCTTCTCTAACATGGGCCACAGAGAAAAGCAGGTGGGATTCAAGACCTTCGTTTAGGTAGATGAAGTGAAGAGCAAAGCATGGAATAAAAAACGAGTATGAAAGGTTCATTGAAGAGCAATTTCAAAAAGTAATGGCTCAGTTGTCCACCAGCCTCTAATAAAGTAAAATATTCATAGTTTTGTAGCCTGTTTGTCACACACCTTCACATGTGAACAGGAAAGATCCTGTTATACCATAACCTTTTTGATATGGAGAGGTATTAAAACTGTTGATGCAAACTAAAATGCAGGTGACATGGAAATCCGTAGCAAGAGAGAATATCAAAAAAATAGCACTGCAGAAGGCAGTGCCATCAGCTTTTTAAAAAATACGTTATTCCTTTTGCAGAGTGGTGAATAAGGAATTAAAAGTGGGCCTATTATTGTTATCATCGGAGGTCTGAGATAAGAGATGTCCAAACTAATCTCAGTGGATTAATAGGACATCCAAAATATCCCTAATGTTTCTCTGTGTGTTTTTCTCCTCTGCATTATGCTAGTATTGCTAATAACTTTCAGTGGGATTTTGGCTTTGTTTCCTTAACGAGGAAGCCCTTTAATATTCCCTTTTGGGAATTAAGAGATCATGCCTGTCTATGAGCAGATGAATCTTACTCCCTTTGGAAACCATTAGACAACCCGTGTATGCCTTTGTTTGATAATCACTGCAACCGCCCTCCAGAAGGATCCAAAACTTTGGCATGACTCTGGAAACAAGACACCTGGCCAACACCTCCCGAGAATTTGCCTGCTAGTGATTCCTGCCTTGCTTTACCACAAGAGGCTGCTCTTCCATTAGTTGCACTGCCAGATGGTGACTCCAGTCACATCACAAATTACTCATCACCAAGGCATATATTCATTTAATAGGACTAGCTTTTCCATGAAAAAATATATATCTTCCTTATGTATTCGGGAAAAAAAAAAAGTGTTTATTCAGTAAATTCTCATTGCTGCTCTCACGAATGCCAGGAGAGATGGGAGTTGGGACCTTCTGCACTTGCTCTGCATGGCGGGTTTGCCCTGAGCCTCTGCAGTTGCTCTACACCTGCCTCCCGGCGGGCTGCTGGCCAGCGCAGCACCCCGACTGCCGCAGCGTGTGTCCCGGCTTCTCTTGCGTCCACGTGTCCGGGCGGGTGCAGCACGGGGGTCACCCACAGCTGGAATGAGACTCAGTGGCTTTTCTACGGGATAAAAATTCCCGCTGGGGGAAGACTCCACCATTCCCAAAATAAGAACTTCCTCTAATTCATCCTTTTTTATCCCCTCCTAAACATTTTTAGATTACTGTAGACTGTGTGTTTCTGTTTTGATGTCATTAATGTTTTTCTTAATTTTCATTTAAGTAAATTCCTACTGTTTGGATGAGTTCTGTGTTGTCCTTCAGCTTTCGAACATCCCTTCAGTAATTTTGGCCAAGAGAAGAACGGCACCATTTAGGTACAATACACCTTCCTTGCTTTCCCTACATTTTTCCTAATGAACACCGACACTCCCCTAGAGTGTCTCTGTGTATACAACTCTTCTTCCTTTTAAGCACAAAATAAATGGCAGCACTCCATAAAATACGCATGGGTAGAGATTGGCTTAAAACATAGCATAACCAATTAAAAGAGTAAAAACTCACAGAGTACAGCACATTCAGTAACAGAGAACGTCGGCAGCAGTAAAACTAACTAGCCAGCCTTACTTGGGTACCAGGAGGAAGATTGTTCTGTTGGCAGAACAGGGGCTGGAGGGTAACAGTCCGGATGTCAGGACACCAGAGCCATGTTGCAGACTTCTCTTAAAACTCGGTTTATAAATAGCTACAGTGCGATTCCCCAAATCTTTTACTATCTTCCTGCTCTCATTCTACCCTAAGTCTCTGAGGTTACCCTTCTCATAGGCTCTCTCATTTCCTTTCTACCCTGTTAGTCTGCCAGTTTTCTCTTTCAGTGCTATTAAATTTTTTTCTCGCCTCTCTGCCCCCGGCTTAGCTCTGTGCTTTGCCTGATGCTGCAGTCCACACCTCTGCTAGCTCCCTGTTTTGATTCTGGCAAATCAAACACATTTCTGCTCTCCCTTAGACAACTTGATGTGCTCATTTAAGCATCAGTTTGGCAGGCATGCAAATGCAGGCTCTATTTTAGGTTTGTATTTCAGTAAGGTAAAGCATGCCCTGTGTGGCTTTTCTGAATCAGGACCTTAATTCCATAATTCTAATCTCAGTTTTTTTTTAGATTTTGAAATGGTGACGAAGCTATTCACAAGTTATTAAGTGTGCTAATATTTTCAAACTCATTTGCACATAGCAGCAGTATCTCCACAAATTAAACTCAAAATCGCAAATCTTTTTGTTTTTAGTATGGAATATCTGGTTGCATTTTAAACTAATTGTGTTTTATGTATAGTTGCTTGTTGTCTAAAGGCAAATTGCTACACTGTGCCAAGGGGTTCTAAGTTATGTTCTTCAGAAAAGGAAAAAAAATCTCTGTATTTCTTTCTATTGAAAAACAATTATGAAACCTTTCCTTGCTGCAACACCAAGATCTCATTTTCCATTAGGAAAAACAGATCACAAAAGATGAAAGATAAATTTTGACAGAAATTCACACTGCACGCTCTCTGTTGTCCCATGCATATCCCTAAAAATTAATGCATATTTTTCCCGACTGCTTCTTTCCTATCCACAGTCTTTTGCCATCAATATACATGCATGAATTTCTTATAATGAGTTAATGCTAGGCACGGGTCCAGAGTCTGAGATCCATTTCAGTGGTGTAAATCCAGAATAGTTATTAGTTTCAGTAGGACTATTTGTACTTACAGCAGTGTAATGAATTTAGATAAGACATTATCATTTCCTAACAGAAATCATCATTACTATTTATTTCTGAAATGAAGTTTTCACTCCTGTGTTTAACAGGAGGATTGGGCCTCCATGCCAGAAGGAAATATTAGAATTCTAAACTACCAATGATTTAAATAATAGAGTAAAATGAAAAATAGAAAAAAAAAGAAAAAAAAAGAGCAAAAACCACCTTCTCAGAATCTGTGCATCAGCAGCCACAAAACAGAATGTCACAGTGTCTCAAAAAATACCTCAAAGGACATTACCACCATGGTGGGAGTTCCACATGCACACAGCATTTTAGCATGCACGGAATCCACTGACACCCTAAGGAAAAAATCCCAGCTGTTGCTTTCTACACTGTACTAGTTTACCTATTTATGCATTTCTAATGCAAAATATATTTCTACAGCATTATGTATTTTTTAGAGTAATACTATATAATTCACTTGAAATACAAAATTCGGGATTACTATTCTTTTAGGCAGGTTTCTGCCCAGTCAGTCAGCAGTGGTATGTTATATACTAGTGCAAATAACGTAAGAAGTTTACTGCATACCTCCATCCCCTCTCACTTGGCTCTGGTCTACCCCTGCTCTGGTCCCTTCCAAACATGAGATGGGAACGTCTATTCATGGATTTATTTTCAGGAACCAGCTCTGCGGGCTATTTAAAATACGGATTATATGCATGAGAGAGTGATAGCCTTGTATGTTTGTTTGTAAGGGAAAAGTGTAAGCTAATAGCAGAAAGTCTTCAGATGAAATGGAAAACCACAGCTGAATGCTGCTGTTGCTTCCTTACTTCATTAAACTGTGCAACAACACTGCCTTTTCCACAGTTCACACAGTTTCTAGTTGTTTAAAAATATTCCCAAATTAAAAAAAAATATGTGTGAATATAAACATATATGTGTGAATATATACACACACACACGTGTATATATATATTCTTTTCACTTTTAAGTGGTGCGTAATCATATAAATGATATAATACAACATGTAACGGGAATATATAAAGTATAGAAAAAGTCTCAGTCTTGTTACATCTTCTAGATTTTTCTCCCAGAAATGATCTGTTCACCCTTGGCTCCAGACTTCATTGCTTTCAGACGATAGTCTGTGACTTAATGGATTTACTATTGGCCCCTCATAAGTAATGCACTTAAACAACAATAGCAAAATTAAAACTGTTTTTAATTTGTAAGTAGCTGATCCATTTAATTATAATAAGGGTACAGCTTACTTCTGAAAGTAGTGTTTACTGAAAAGTGATGCAACATACTGTAATAGAAATGATGCAATCAACGGCATAATTCACAATTACCAAAAGTAGTTTTTATGACCTACCATTATCTCTGCTTAGCAAGTTTTTTGTTCTAGTCTCATCTGCTGTTCAAAAGGGATGAAACTAGACAAAGACTGTAGCTTATTTGGGGCTCCTAATTTAAAATATATTACACGGTATTATTTCACATAATACGCTATTTTCTGAAATGTTTTTCACCTTAGAAACAGGGCAGGGTAATTTAGTAAACTAAAATAATGTAAATACCACAGAAAAATTCAGAAAAGATATAACTGACTCAACTCCTGAAACAATTCTGAGTTAGTAAAATTCATGTTAATTAAAACCAGCATATTTAGGCATGTGACTTAAAAATCCTTAAGCTAAGAATCAAAAACCCATGGTTTGTCTGAATGTTAGCTAATTTGAGGAATTAGAAGAAAAGAAATGCTGAGAATTAGAAGAAAAGAGATGCTTTGCAGCTTTGTGAAACTTTGGATAACACTAATCAAAGTTTCATCTCTCTTGCTAGCATGTTCAACCATTGCAAGCAAACTTTAAAATGAGGAAGCCCGAGCTTCATAAGTAAATTTTTTTCAGCATTTTTTCTACTCTACATTAACTTTAAAGGAAGAATGCAATATAATGCTCTGTTATCATTTAATTAGGAGAAATAAAACTACAAAATCTTGTTAAAATTACAAAATATTTCAGACACTGACTATTCTTTCAATAAAACATTACCAGCATAGAATCCATAAAACAGGAACATCAGTAAAACATTATCCATTTTAGAATCCATAGATTATAATCTAACTACATTTTGTAATGAAAGAAAATAGATCATTAATTAGAAGATTAAGAATTCAAACAGAGGTTTAGCTGTACCCTTGTTTATATACCCCAGGAATAAAAGTGGCCTTATATTTTAAGATAAACAATTGGTATACTCTGTGTACATTTTCAAAGAAACCTGAGATTTCTTAAAAGAAAGGACAAAACAAATTCAGCCATAGGACAACAAGCAAAGTTTTGTTCTGGGTTGGGAAATCAACAATGACAAATGCTAGGAGTCAAGAAACAGAGCAGAAATAAATGGATGATTGTCATGCTTGCAAAGGCCCAAGAGTACCAAACAACCTCAATGTTTAATATATTTAAGAGCAAAATATGAAATAACAAAGCTGACATAAAATATTTAGATTGAGTTTAGATCCAAAGTAGATGAATACTGGGCTTGGTCCAGATGTAAGTGTTGCAATGCTTGTACTCTAGGCGACAAAACTCTTGTGCATACTAGCTGTAGTTAATTTTCTTTTCAAATACCCTTTTCAATTTTGCAAAAGCAAACAACCTCTTTATAGAGAAGGATATGACAACCTAATGCATCTTCAAAGTTGATTAGGCTTTTTTTTTATATGAGAGGTTTTTATATAAAGAAGTTCATACACACGACCTATTAAGTTTTACATAGGGAAAGTTCACCCGAATTAACTGTAGAGGGCTTCGTTTGAATTAGTTTGACTCTCTAAGAGAAAATAAGAACTAGCTAAGGCTTTAAGAAATGGGATGGGAACCTGAGCAGTGATAGGTAGCTACAGTCATTTGTCAGTACAACCTAATTTTTCCAGAGAAGTAGCTATTACTGAGAGAGAGAGGGACGAAGGGATTCCTGGATGGCAGAGATGCAAAAGCTTGCTATAAAAAATTGTGATTAGCTTTTAGATTCATATCAAAAATTCTGAGAATCATCACTTCTTCATTTAAAATACTTATACCTGCAGTGTAGTCATGTCATGTCAATCAGAGCTTTTCCAGGGTCTCTTTAGTTGCCACTGAAACTTAGTATGAAATAGTATTGGGAATAATGTTCAATCTGCCTTTTAGAAAAAGCATTTGATATAGACTCAGGGATACTACGTGAAGTACAACAGGTAAAGGAAATCAGCAGGAGTGACAAAAGGAAAAAATGGTTATTACTACACATATTAAGAAGATTAGAAGAAGTAATTAAAGATATTGAAAAAAGCCATAGTTGCTCTAAGCTTTATATACAAGAGTATAAACATATCTTGTACTCTTATGTCAGTGAACTGTAAAAGAGCTAGAAGCTGGTAGAAAAACTGTGGTCAAGCTTTTTACATACCACATGCCTGAAACTTCTCTCCTTCATTCAAGTTTTCACCAATGAAAAAGAAGAAATGAGCCTGATATGTATAAATTGATCTCATGATCTAGACTAAAACAAGTTACAATCTTAGAAAAACACATGAAAATGTAGGATAAGAGTAGAATAAAGTTAAGGAAAAAGCTCCCCATGAAATCATAAATGTATGTGAAATGAGCTACTGTATTTATGAATGTATTGCACGTATAAATCTTAGTATGTGTAAATCTGTCTAATGCAATATATTTGCACTGTATCTGTAAATCAATACACTTACATTAAAGTTGGGTTTATGCGATGTATTCTAGCTACTGTACACTCCTGGAAATAAGAATGAATAAAATAGTCAAATATACTGCAAACCAATGGAAGAAACCTCATAAAAACATGAATACAGGCAAGATTATAAATGATATTAATTCCACAGACAGTTTCAGCTTTGCACATTGAAAGCAACATGAATAACTAAAACAGCAGTGGCAGCAGAAATTTCAATGCCACATATTTCTCTTTAGTGGATATCACTGGGAATGGTCGCACAAACGGATAGAAAAGCATAATACATTTAATTAACAAATCTCTGGTGCAATGATTCCAATTTTCAGCAGTTTCTAAACGTGTTACACTATATGGTATGTAGAAAATAACAGCTGGTGTGGGACTGAATACAAGAATCAAATTCACTGTGGCATTCTGGCATATTTATAAGACTCATCAATAGAATCAGTTGTAGAGTAGGAAAGTACTAAGGAAGAATTTTTAGTAAGCAAAAGGTATCTTCTATGGAATTATTTGCATTACTTCATATGTTCTTCATCTGTTTCATGTGATAAAGAGTAAGCAAAAATATACAGCAAATATTAACATCTTTGCATCACAGTAAGTAAAAACTTTAAATCTTTCTCAGATATTTTCTTACTCATAATGAAGAAAATTGTCGATTGTTCATTATATTTGAATAATGCATCACTACATCTGCATTGCGCAAACTGTGAGACTAGCCCTGAAAGATGTAAAGCTTTTCAGGAAAGTTTGGAAGAACTTAGATAGAAGATAGATCTGGAAAACACTTTGATGAATGCAGTTTTTTTTCATGTTCACAGCTAAAATCAGATCTCGTAAAAATGTTTTGTGTGTTCTGTGTATTAAAACCAGGCAACAATACTACACTGAAAGAAAAAAAAGGTGCTGTACACTGTTACACTGTTGTACTTTAGGTTAAAAACAAACAAACAAATAAACAAAAAATAACCAAGGAGTTCAGGAACCTTTTTTTTTTGTTGCTTGTGTCTTGACTTCCAAGACACACAATTTTTACCCAATTTTGTATAGGTCTATACCTTATTTTTATTTGAGAAAAATTGTTATGCTTTGGAATGGATAAAGATTTTTCAGCATCAAAAATACTCATTAATTTAAAATCACCCAACAATTAACGGATTGCCTTTGTTTAGGGTTTAATAATTTCTGCCAATCCTGTTAATGCCAATTTATTTTTAAGGACATTCTTAAAATAAACAAATAGAACTAAAGATTCACTTTAAAAAAATCTTAAAATGCCTTTTTTCCTTTAAAAAATCCTTTAAACGTCCTTAGTACTCAAACCTTTTTCAATACCTGTTTCTTTTTAGTTTGTTTTTACAAGTGATTTTGTGAGCAGTTGCATGATGCTCTAAACACCCTTATGCTCCTTTGCATAAAGTTCAGGATGCAGCAGCAGACTGGAGCAGGCACACCTCAAGGCAGTCGGCATCCTGCAGCATGTCCCTAATGGCTCACTGCCATTATAACTTCACTAGCATAGCAGGGAAACTATTAAAATATTCATTAGACTTCATTTCCTATTAGAAAGAAAACAAAAGGTCTGGGAAGGAAAAAGTGACCTTTGGCAGGTACCAGTGGAATTGTCCTCGCCTAGCGTGACCGTTCTGACACGACCGAAGAAGAACAATCTCCAACAGAATGCAGACCTAAATGTCACCTGAGGGCTTCTTCTCAGAGTAACACAGATGGGAAAACAGCCCTCTCTCTTCATTTTTGACGTGAAAAATACTCTTTAAAACTGTACCATTTCAGCCATTCCAGAAGCACCCACAGAACTGGGGTGGAAAACCTTATAAGTTGCAAAAAAACTACCAGAAAATGAAGTCATCTCCTAGAGTGTATGTATTCTCTTAAAAAAAAAAAAATCAAAATTAAAATTTTGAAGTCCCGAACAGATTATAGGGATATTCTGGGAAAGTATTTTCACCTGGTGAAATAGTCTTCTTTTTGTGCATAACACCCACATATGTCATTTTGCAAATGAAATTATATTTCCAGAGCAGCTGGTTAGGGTAGCCTTCTAGAAGACATGAGAAAAAAGAAACAAACAAACCCCCCCCTCCACAATTCTATCCTCACTATTCTCAGCTTTGTAGATTTAGCATCCCTTGAAGAGGATGAGTTACCCTGGAAGTAACGTGGAGAATGTTCTGCTCTGTATAGAGCATAGATATGCCACTGCTTCATTTCGGTGAGAAATAACAAATATCTCAACTTTCTGTTTGCACTTTATTTCTCTTTGATTGCCAAAACATTAAGAGATCAATATTATCCGAACTGCAGTCTTAAGAACACTGCCCATCCAGTATTATTGATATGTATTTGGGCAGTCTCTGATTTAACTTTTTAACAGAAGGCTAAAAGGTGACCTCAAAACCTCACCTCACCTCCTTGGAGAGGCCACATCTGGAGCACTGTGTCCAGTTCTGGGCCCCACAGTACCAGAGGGATGTGGAGCTGCTGGAGAGAGTCCAGCGCAGGGCCACGAGGATGATCAGGGGCCTGGAACATCTGCCCTGTGAGGAGAGGCTGAGGGAGCTGGGCCTGTTCAGCCTGGAGCAGAGAAGGCTGAGAGGGGACCTGAGCAGTGTGTACAAGTACCTCAAGGGAGGCAGTGAGGAGGATGGGGCTGGCCTCTTTTCACTGGTGGTCACTGACAGAACCAGAGGAAATGGCCACAAATTGAAGCATAAAAAGTTCCACGGGAACTTAAGGTAGAACTTCTTGACCGTGAGGGTGACAGAGCCCTGGAACAGGCTGCCCAGAGAGGTTGTGGAGTCTCCTTCTCTGAAGATCTTCAAGTCCCGCTTGGATGCAGCCCTGTGCCACGTGCTCTAGGTGGCCCTGCGTGTGCAGGGGGGTTGGAAGAGATGACCTCTAGAGGTCCCTTCCAACCGTAGGCATTCTGTGATTCTATGATAACTTTCTGTTAAGTACGTGAAAAAGGTTGAAAGATGAAAGTTGGTTTCTTTATCCAGTATTAAGATTTATCCAGTACTAAGATATGAAAAGATTGCAAGATACAGATTAACCCTTCTACAAAATGAAGATACGGAAGATAAGGTGCTCCTTTTTTTTGTTATGTTTTGTAATAAGTTTATAACTTATAGAAGTATTACATGACTATATTTCTTGAAATAGCAAATCAGCTCTATTATTTTTCCCCTCTTTCCCCTCTATTAAAGGTGCCCACATCCTGCCATAAATTTTCTAGTGCCTCAACTGTCCTAAAAACAAAACAAAACGTATTTGGTCTGCACAGTAAAGGTCTTCACAGTTGCTGTTTGCCCCACTTTTTCCTGAAGAGCAGACATAAACAGGGAGAAGATTGATGACACCAGGCTATAACTGACAGTCAGGGACAAAGACACAGATTTTGACATAATAATTTAAAAGTGTCCTTTTTATATACAGAATGTTTCAGAGTGGAAGCTGTATGTGACTATCACCTAGTTTAGGGAAATTATTCCTTTCCTCAAACTTGAATGAGTTTTCTCAAAGGCATTAAAATTTGGATTTAGGGCTCTCAATCGCACACATCACATAATTCATGTGCTCACTACAGAAATATTCTCACAACTAAAAAAACCCTAACATTAACTCCAAATATAGAATTATATGTCAAATTACACTTTTTTCCAACAAATCTCCTTGGTAAATATAACTTCCCTATAACTAATTTAACTAAGAGCTATGCTAAACCCTGTGAATGTCAGATCCTTAAAGGTCATTGTGGAAAACAAATGCATTACTCTAGCAGAGGAGTCCTTGTAAACATTGATAAACATTAGGCCCAACCAAGAAAAGCCATGCAAAGCAGTCCCAGCAGAGGTAGATGCTGTCTGCTGTGTCCTTGTGTGCGTCTGCTGTTGATTAATTGTTGATCCTGACTCCTTTATTTTGCCAGCTTCTTTTATCACATATATGAAATTATTCAGGATATAAGCAGACTATTTAAGGTTTGACTTCATTATCAATTTATTCTGCCTGATTAGCTAAAACTCTCATTGTAATATATGCAGTGGAATTCTTTATACCTCTTCTGGAGTATAACTCAAACAAAAAATTCTTTGAATTACCTGTACAGCCTGAAATTAGACTGCTTTGCCTTCCCTAAACAGCTCAATTTTCTTCCCAGATCAATGTAGATAAGAATGGCTTCAGCTATAGATAAGTCTTTTTTCCCTGATGGAACAATTTCTCAGGCAGAAAACAAAAACAGGACTCAATTCACTTCTCTCTGTAAGATCCTTAAAGGTGTGGGATGGAGCTTTACTAAGAACCAAATAAATTCTCATTAATCTATTATTTCTTCTAAGGTTGATTTTATTTCCTAATAACTTTCTTACGTAGCAGTAAAGGCACTCCTACTCGGTACAATACAGTTGCAAAGATGAAAAATATTTTCTTTACTACCATTAAATATAGCATTTTTGGATTCAAGTAAAAAGGCAAAAAAAAGCTTTTTCAAATAATATACTAAATTCTTAATGAAACTGTTAATGATTACTACCTACTTCCACCTAGGTATAAGGTGCAATTTATATTGGCTTAGACAAAGTCTACCTTTATTTTTGGTATTTTTGAATTTTCCAATTCCTTAAATATTTCCTATAAACTACTATATTTTACCAGTGCTTTACAACAAAGACAAAAGCACCCCCTCCCTCCTTCCAAAACAATCCTGCTAGGATAAGAAGAACAAAACAAAACAAACAAAAAGAAAACAACAAAAAAAGGAAACATCAGGCTGCTACTTTTTATCTCTAAAGATTTTGAATAGGACAGGAGATGTTGTCCTGACTTGGTCTCTTTGATATGAATTAAAAGTTTTCCTACAGCCCTAGCTCAGGAAATTTCTGTTCTGCAATTCTGCAATTTCTAGAGTGTCATAAATTATCGCAATTGTACTTACAGAGTTTATGAAACGCCTCTCCTATTGGGAGTCCTACATCATATGGAACAGAATTATGATGTATTCTTATGCTAAAAACATTTGAAAACTCTGCAACTCTGTTTATAAAATGTTCAAATATTTGTTTAGTGCTAGAGGACTCATGTTGCTGCTTTTTAAGTATCACTTTGAAGTGTTATATATAGAATTTATTTAGTGTTTATTATCTTCAGCCATGTCAGACTACAGAAGATAGGAAATTTTGATTAGAAGCTATAAAAATCTAACTTCTATCTGTTGTGAGGTCTCAGTAATTCAAATCTTTAAGGCAGCAGCAACACACAGAAAGCTGCAACACTAATCAGAAGAGCCAGAGATTTAGGGAAAAGTGTCCATTATTTCTAATGAACTCTCTTTACACATCCAGAGATTCCTGTGCAATTTCTTTTTTGTGGAGATATAATACATTTTATGATGTAATATTTTCTAAAAGAGTACAGCTAAACAACTCTTCAAATCAATAAGATGCTTCTTAGGAGTCACTTCATTTTTATCCCAAGAGGGCAAAATAAAATAAACATTTTAAATGCCTCCTCTCTGTAATGGTCAGTTAATTGCTAATAAGATTAAATATTTCCTTATTTTGGAAGATTATCAGTTAAGTCTGATTGGATATTTATTATAACACAAGCCATTCCTCTTTTTAGTTTTTCTTCTTCTTCAGTGTTCCTACTGTGAAACATCAAAACTGCAGGAGAGAAGAAAGACAAAAAGTACTATTAAATAGAATTAAATGAAAACTAAAGTAATTCTTGGACGGAGAGAGGGACGGAGAGAGGGAGAGAACTTGCTTCCAGTACTCTAGGTTTTGTTTTGTACACCTGACTTTAAATACATAAGTAGAAGGATTAATTTTGAGGTTTAATATCCTCTTAATAGAATCTAGTTGCTAATTGTAAAAAAGTGCACCCAAAATAGTTGTTTTTTACACCAGAAATTTAAGTCTAAATGAAAACTATGATAATTTGAGAATATATGCATTAAAAAAAAAATTAAAACATCCCCTCTGCAATCAGTGATAAAAAAAATCATCATTTATCAGTTAACACTCCTGGGAGTATAGATCAAAATTATACACAAGTTTACCACAGCAAAGCCAGTACTGGAAATTTACTGCAGTTCTAGTAGGAAACAACATACACTTACAATGATTGTTGTAATAGCTGTCAAATGAATTCTTATTACTGCTTATTTATTATGAAAGATTACCTTTACAGAATATCTCTATTTTAGGGAAACACAAGGTACACAACAACAGCCATATTTCTGTATTGCTACGTGCAAATGGAAACCACAAGTTAATCTACAATCTTCTTATTAAACAAGCACTTCCTGAAAAGAAAATCCTGCATGCCTATAAAAAAATACATACCTCTGTTGACTCATTTAACTCTGAGATTAGATTTGCTATATCTACAACTAATTTACAAGTCCAGCAGTTATGGTTAAGCCTCATGCAATGTAATTGAAAAGAGAAATGCAGTAATTCCACTTTGAATAAGCTTGCTTTCCCCAAAATACTTGATTTCTCAAAGCTTTCTCTTGCACCCCTTCTGGGCTAAGTCTATGTAACACCCTACCACCATCATATCTATGAATAACATTAGCATGGCCCATTTGTGTGGTAACATTAATATACACTTATCCATTCCATATTAGGAACTTCACATTATACAGGTCCCTTTTACTTGCATGCCAGAATTTAGTTTCAAACCATTGGGAATAATAATTGTTTACCAGGTATTATTGCTGTAAAAGGTTTCATTTCCATAGAGGAGATCAAAAAGGCAGCAATAAGGTTACTCTCCAACCCACAGGAAGGAAAATGTGCATCTTCCTAAAGCAGCAATAGGAATTGCTCAAGGAAACCTTGGCTGGCTCTGGTGTACCTGGCAGGAGAGTTAGTGGAAGGCAGCACAAGGACAGTAGCACCTAGTATACCTAGAAAACAGGGGAAGATGAAGGTTGATTCATCCAAACAGACAGCAGGATAACTCAGGTTTAACTCAGGTACATATAATTCAACCAAATCCACCTCAAATCCAGGCAATCTAGTTTTCATACCGTTGTCCTCAGTTATCCACGTTTTAGAAAACTATCATTACATTACAGATAACAGAGAAAACAAATAGTAAGAACAATACTAGGATTATCTTCTACTTGAAAGAGAAGTGGACTCTGCTTGATCCTTCATTCACAATATTTGTGAATTAACAAAATTATTTCATAGATTCTAGATTTCATCATTAATTTCTCCAGGGATTAGGAGATTAGGATTAAATTAGGATTTAAGCATCCAGTGAGTCAAAACTAATAAAATTCTATTGCATATGTATGATATTGTATCTTTTTATCAGGTAACAGAATTTCAGTAAATTTCTCTTCTTAAATATAATTCTTCAAAGTCCTTTTCAAGGAAGACTGTTTAATCTCCCTCATTCAGTTACTGACAGTAGGATTTGAAAGTTTTCCTTGATTGTGAAAATTCTCCTGGACCTCTGAGAATGAAGCGCTTCCAGGATGGAATTAGAATTGGATGTCTGAAGGCAACCTCCTGGCAATGCTCGGATTATCATAGCTGGCAAAGAAGCTGCTTCAAAATGATTATTCAATCATACAAATTAAAACAGCTTTTCTAAAAGCTCAGTCCTATCATTTGGCTCATGCTTGCCATAGCCCTGCATAAGCTTATCTATGTGGCAGCCAATATGTGAAGGTACCCAGAACAGCACATCAGGAATGGCCACACATTCAGGCTGCAAGAAACCATACAAAGTGCTCATCCATACCTCTCCTGAGAGGTCTGCACCTCATACAGACTGTTATAATCTTGTAGCCATACTAATCCTGGTATTTTAGGTGTATACTTTGTACCTAGCATGCATAAGAGATGAGAACACAGTGTCATAAACCCTGTTCTACTGTGCATCAAAATCGGATTTACGGATAACTTAACAAAAGATGCTCTGTGATTTGTATATTTGTCCAGTATGAAAAGGATTTAATTCACTAGCTAGGAAATTGAGTGGAAGTTTATATTTTCTTGTAATTTGGGGGTTGAAGTGAAAGCATGAAAATTTTAATATTCGGAATCACTTCTCAGAACTTTTTTTTTTTTTTTTTTTTTTTAATCTAACATGTGAACAGAGCAACATAATTTAGACCTCTGTGGGGCTGCAGAAGCTAGAATACTTACTTATTTTTTATAATGTATACAGACAGTAATTTTATCACAGAGAAACAAATAATGTTTTTATAGACTTGGTCTTTTTCTTTTCCCTATTGCATTTTTTTTATTTTAAAGAGGACAATTTCATTGGGATTTCACTGTCACAAAGAGAAATGACAATTTTATTTTGTTGTATAGTTCAGAGCTATTTAGCAATGAGACCTGTTAGGAGTATCTCCAAATGTTGTGGATTGTATAACAAACTTTTATGAGCATATGCAAAGAGTCAGTACCAATAGATGTATAGCTTATAAATAACATTTCTGCTGAAACGCATGTACACACACTAACGCATCCTGCATTATCTTTCAAGAGTGAAATGGATAGTAAGACCCTATTTAATATTTCCAATAAGATCTTGGTATTGCCGTGTTACCTTAAGTAAGAGGGAAAGTTCGTAAACACAGAGCACCCCAGTGGGTTGACTGCTACCAAAATAATTGCAAGAGACACACAAATGAAAATATGTATTACCGAATGTTACACGTCAGTGCCTGTACACCACTACATCTGGGTTTCCAGAGGTCCAAATCACTTTTCTGGTTCAATCACTCAGAACTGGCAACTAAGCCAAACTGCAGTGTAGAACACTGCTTCTCTTCCAACCTCTTCCAGACTGAGAAGTACTTAGTCATGCTTCATATCCTCTTGCAGCTAATCCTGCACTTTTTGTTATAATGTTGGCTCTGTTTTTTTTCCAGGAGTGTGATTTAAGATGACATGACCACTGTTGAGGACGGTCTCCTTCTGCCAGATCTGTACAGAGACTTCGCAGTTGTAGCTGTATGTTCAGCTCAACAACATTGTAAAAACAAGTCTTCACCATTGTTACTACTAAGATAGTCAAACACCCAACTACTCCAGTGTAGTCCAGTATCACAGAAATCCTGCATGTATGATGCAGATTCTGAAGGTAGAAATGCTGGTGCAAAAAAAGACCTGGCTTCATTATCGCTGCTGCCTTCAAAAATAGAGCATAGGAACAGTTGCAGCACAGGGCTTGTAATGCAGACACAAAAATCCAGTACTCCTCAATTTACAGTGATTTAGAGGAGCTGGGGAACCTCCAATAAGATTCCTATGCCTGTCTGACTAAAGCCTGGATAACTTACCAGTATATCCACAGTCACAACAAATGGATCTTAACCATGGCAGCACCACTCCTGGAGTAAAATTATGTCTGAAAAATATTACTACTTATATCAGGCTGGAATAAACTTCCCTCTTTACTAATAGAAGTGAAATGCAATTCCTCTAAAATCTGCATGGATGGCTTACATATATAATAAATTGAAATATGAAATACTACATTTGCCACATAGTAGCACACCACAGTCCTAATCTTCACTGATACCTAAATACTCTTCAGAAATGAAAATAAGGAGGAATCTGTCACAAAACTTTTAGATTTTTCAAGCAGGGATAGAAAAGTGAGGAAAAAACTTTTTTTTTTCCAGTTCATTTACTGTGTGGAGGAAGGAGTGGAGAAAGGATGATGTTCATCATATAATTCACATAAATAGCTGTAATCTATTTATTCCCTTTTAAGGATAAATTAATTTTGCAAATGAATGTGAATTAGATGCCAGATAGGTCCCCTCCTTTTCTCTTCATGACTCATTTAGTCCTGTGCCATTGTGAGTTGTCATCTCCTCCAAGAGGAGCTGTGGTACCTGTCACCTTTCAGAATGAAGTTCCTTCATTTACTTATTTGAAATGGATACTTTAGCATCTGAAAAATATGAAGTTTCAGCTAACTTCCCTGCTAGCTTTCCTTCTCAAATGCTTTTCATGTATTTTAAAAAATCTTTTGTTTTCTCTCTCTCTCCAAAACAATCACATATCCAACAAGACTTGCCTACTTTCAACAACCTTCAATAATGGAAATGAATTTTATTTATGTAGCATTATAGGTTTATTTCTCTTGACATGCTGCTTACTAATATATATTCTATTTCATAATCTCTCAAAATTTTATCCCATAAGTAATCCTATACTTTGATGTGGGAGGTTTTAAAAACTGCTGTCTTGAAATGATTTCAAAAATCTGAAGTGTTAATTACAGTTCCTTATAATTCAGAATGGTAAAATCACTGAGAAAGAAAATTCCATCAGGTTCTAAATACCCAGGGCTTTTCAAAAGCTTGTATTAGAGCAAGGAAAATTCTTAGTCTTTTATAATTTAGTAATAATGACATTTGCTTTCTTGCACAAGTGTTCAGGGCCTCATTGAGAATGCTGGGAAAGGCACCTTGAGCCGAGAAAAACATTTTTAGCACATGCATTGAAAAAAAAAAAAAAAAAGTAGTAGAAATTGCATGGGTTGTCATTTTTCCTTTACATAAATGCTTAGAACATTAAATTTCTATTTACATGGCTTTTCAAAGCTAATATGGGATTATTTCAGAAAAGCAATTTGCAATTCATGTGATCCTCAAACAATGAAAACAATGATGCTCTTCTCAGACTCTCACAGTCTTCCTGCAGATAGCTGACACTTTCCCCACCAGCCCTCCCCCCAGACAGGCTTGTTATTAGACATCAGTGGTACAAAAACTCGATCAAAACAAGGGAAAAACAGGAGTAAAACTAGTCAGTATTTGTTTATCCAAAATACATTCTTCATTTCTGGTACTTATTTATTAACCAGTACTGAAACTCTAGATAAATATGTATTTAAGACACATACCTTCTCAATATTCCTTCTAAGTATGAATCGAAACTGAGTCTTGTGTTACTAGGTACAGAAAGAAAACTTTTGCCTCTCTTTTTACTCACACACTAAGAGCTGCCTAAGACTCACTGGAATGTGCCAGTAACTCCTGCACAATCCACAGATTTCTCTTTTAAAACAAATAAAAAATACAACAACAAAAAAAAACCCAAACAAACCACAGAATGATGCAGAAAGTCAGTATGTTCGCTCTGTGTTGTGCAATTACTTCTCTTCCTCCTCCATAGCTGCTGCAAATTTGAAAAACGTGCCTGGGAGTAACAGAAAGAGCAAAGCGTGGACCTGTGTGGGAGGAGGTTTTCCAGGGCAGTAGCACACCAGCGGTGAGGGGAAGCTGGACACTTTAAAGCCCGTTAGTGGAAAAGTGGAGGAAGAGATCAGCCCAAGTGCAAGGACTGACAGCAGGATGGGGCCAAAGTGCCCTAAAGCTCCAGCTCCCTCCTGAGAGCGGGGACTTTCTCCTGGGGCTTTTGCTTTGCAACTTGTGCTCACTTTGGCTAACGCTTTGGCTGTCTGTCATGGGGAGGAGCTTCGTGTTAAACTCGAGTGTGCTTTCAAGAGAGAAATGTCATTAAAGCGGAGGCATTCACCACAAATGACTTTCATTTCCATTAGCCACTTCATCACAAATTCTAATCATGATATGATGAGACACTAATCATGAACTAAGTTCAGATTCTTCTTTCATGGCACAGTAACTTAATGTTTCAGTTAGTATGGATTTTTAATGTCTCTGAAAAAGTAATAGGCTTTTTTTTTTTTTTTTAATTCTCTTCTCTTTTTCTCTCTTTGCTCTGCCACTGGATGATCTGCGAACACAAGTAGGTCACCTGAAGTAGAGCTGAAGCACAAAACTACTGAGACATCAGTCCGGACTCTATGACATCTGTCCTTTGAGCAGTCCTGGCCATGGGACAGATTTATAGGATGAGTAATAGGAGGATAAGAGCCAGGGCAACAAGTTCAAGTCCTCCCTTTTATTGGTTGGAAGCCAGCTAAATTTGGATCTGAATAATGTTTAGTCCTTTTAGCATAAGCCTCTTTGAAAGATTTATTTTTTTACCTCTCATTATTTCAGAAACCTCTGAAAAGCTGAGAATGCTCAAAACTTTAATATACATTAAAAAGAAAAAGTTGTTGCTTGTAAAGGGCTTTTCTCCACAGGCAATTGTTGTAGCCATAATCAGCGCGAGGCGGCTGACACTGCATTCAGATGCTCTGTACAGAAAGGAGTCAGATAAACAGGGAAGGCTCATAATGAGGTCTGCTTTCCTGATAAGGGACAAGCCATCTGCATGCGGAATTCAGCTTGCTTCTTGTTGTTGCAGAAATGTTCTATGTAAAGCAGGCAGATAGCAATGTGCCATTCATTTCAAAATTGAATCAGGAGATGTAAAGTCATTGTGAAACCAGGGACGGGTTTTAAGAAGCTACAAATACCTTGTTCACCTCCCATTTTGATTTAGATGCAGAAATGTTTCTGATACAGACCCACAGAATATATAGCTTGCTTGGAGTTCTGACATTAATTTCTATAAATTCTTATTACAAAAAACTAAAAGGCAAGATGACTTTTCTTTAGAATTGCTAGCTGGACAAGGAATTAACCTGGATGTAATTATCTTTCTTCTTGGAAACAGAAGTGCTTCTCCCCATCTGTGACGGGGTCTCTCCCTCTCCCTGTAAACAGCACGTAAGCAGGGGCTAGTGCCTGCTAACACCCACCCAGTCAAAGAATTATGACCATGGGTCAATCGCCTCCTCCTGCATAAGCAGGGGTCAGCCGCCTGGGCCCTCTGAACTCTCCTGTGCAGCAGCAGGCTGCACTGCAGAGCTTCCCCTTGAGCTGGGATGCCTTTCAGGGTCGCTCCTGAGGCTGAGATGTGCTTTATGTGTGACAGCTCATTGGTAAGTGATTAATAACAGCCCAAACTTTGCAAACCTTCGGGAAACTTTGCTAAGTTCTCTCTCTGATTGATTGTGCACATAATTCCTGAGACACGAACCATCGCCCAAACCAAAGGAGCAGGGCTGGAGAGGGAGTCCGCAAAGCAAGGGAGTCCATTCCAAACCTCATGACACAATGGGATGGTCCCCTTTGCACACTGTGCTAGGAAATCCTGACATAAACTTTTGAATAAGTCTGGAACTAGCACTGGATCCAGCCACACTTGACACTTTCAGCTGACCCTGTCATCCACACAGTAAATAACTGGGTGAACCTTGACAACAAACCTCATTTAATCACTGTCTATTTACAGTTGAACTTTGTTGAGTCAGTATCTGACCTCAATAAAATATATTGCTCCTTCTCTCTTACTAGTGAAATGCATCAGTCCTTGCTTACCGACAACACAAATGAATTTCAAAATAAATAAGAAAATATTTTCGCCAGTTTCAACACCACAAACAGAAAATATCTACAAAAGAGTGCCTTGTGACACTCTAGTATATTTGGCTTCCTAACACACAAAGAATTAAAAGTACATAAATTATAATATTTGTAGAAGTGTTAGAAAATACTTGAATAGTTTCCTGTCTAGCAAT
>VWPW01008664.1:918952-966638 GCA_013389825.1 Crypturellus undulatus | reverse complement strand
ATATATATATATATATATATATATGTATATTTGCAAACAGATGTTGCGAGATTTTTGAAGAAATGTGCCATGCCTTACCTTCTCCAGACATTACACAAGTACCATGCTCCATGCTGGTGAGAGGCAAAGACCTTCCTCCCATTATTCACACAAGCAAATGCGAAAGAGAATGTCAGTTCCTTTACTGCTGTTTGTTTTTAAAAAGCTTTTAAAGATCCTTACTGCTTTAAGGTGCAGAAAAAAAATAGTATTCCCATTTTGAAGTATGTCTATATAACACTACTAATGCATAAAAAGATTTGACAGAAAAGAAGAAAGAAAGGAAAGCTGGAAAGAGGAAAATAAAGAAGAATTTAGAAATATAGAATAATTTAGAAAATCTACCGAGAAGCCTTTAAGAATCTAGGAGAAGTGGAATTACATATACATTAAGTCCCAAAGGGGAAGTTTTGTGTTTGCTAAATTTGTCATCAGGATTCTCTTGACATCAATAATCTAGGTAATTATTGCTCTATCTTCTTAGTAAGAAAAATATGGATTACATTTCAACAACTTAATGGTTATACCTGGGGGTTTTCAGGATTTTTTGCCTCTCTACATCCAGATGCAGGTTTCAGTAACCTACAGAGTTAGCAGTAGCCTCACACTTCAATTATTTTTCTGCAATGTTCAGAAAGGCAGGACCCATTTCAGTTCTTTTAGATGTCTCTGAAGCTTTTGATAAAGCAGATGACAAGATGTCCAAGGACAAAGACATGATAGACAAGTTCAACTAACTGCATTCTTACCTTTTTTCTCTGAGTGAAATGAAGGCTAAAACTGTTCCACATAAAAAAATGGAATGTGTTATTTTGCTCTTGTTTCTGGTGAACGTTTGTATACATCTATATATACACACACAGACATATATATGAATACAAACACATACAGAGAGAGAGATATAGCTCTGAGGTGAGGGGAAAAAAAGAAACTTATTAAGCTGAGTGTACCTGAAATGGCACAGCTTTTTTTTCCCTGTATTATTAATGCAGACAATTTAATCACTCAAGGTAGCTAGATTAGATCCATCCTCTCGCCGCACAGACTCCTCAGCTGATTTTTTTTCTCTAAAAATAAAAACTAAACATCTAAAATGCCCTCACTCTTTCACCAAAGGAACGTAACTGGAAATTCACTGCATGTTTCTCTGCCTTCCAGTGGAGAAAGAAAAAAAAAAAAACACCCTAATTAATGCCAAAAAGGGCTAGAAAGAATTTGCTCACTCACCAAAGACGAGATAAAAGTGACTCTGGACCACTGGGAGTGATAGCCCCTCATGTGATTCAGTGACAGTGACCCTGGTCTGCATGACAGATGCCATTAGATCGCCAACTGTTTCTGCATGCTCAGCTACTACTCCTCTACACCAGGAAAAGTTTATATGCATTACATGCACGTCAAATTATAGATGTCCCTTTCCATCTATACAAACTGTTCAACAGCTTTCTGCTTGAGTTTACCTCTCATGCAATTACTAGAAGCAATTTTTACAGTTCCACACTCCAAGAGATATCTGCTTCTACATAGCTTTATGCTAATCTTTACTTTAGAGAGGATATGTGATTACAAAAGGACTAAACTGCTTTTCCAGAGCAAGCACCTTTTATACAAGTTGTAATAGAATACCTTATCTCGTGCTCATGAATAGCTGAGTATCTTGGATTTTTCTTTTTGTTAATCCTAACATAAGTTAATATAACAGCTCTTTTGAAATATCAACAAATACTTGAAAAATCTTGGTGCGTAAGCACTGTCCATAAGAATTAATAGACCATCACATTCAACTGAACTGGTCTTCATTTAATGGTCCTCATTTTTATCTCTTAACAAGAAATTACTCTCCTCTCATCACAGAGGAGACTTGCTAGCTGTCTACCAAGTTCCATGTACCTTTTCCTCTGAAAATAATGATATTAATCTTGGTGATGACTTTGTTTCTCTCTATCCCTCATGCTTCATCTTCCATTTTCCTCCCTCTGTCTCTGTACAGGTCATATTGAAAAAATCACCTCTTTAATCATCCTTGGCTAAAAACAAGTGATAAAATGTATGATTTTTTTTAGAGCTTTTACATGATGCAAGATCATTTCTTTCACTTTTATTTTAAATAGATTTTTAAGTTATCCAGAGAGAAATAGTAAAGGCAAATTCCAAGTAGACATTGGTCATTGCTTGAAAAACACAAAATGAAGCATAATAGGAGAAAAAAACTCATAGCTTTCAGTATCATTAATTCAATCTTGGGATAACTGGATAACTATTATGAGATAACCTGTGGCATAGCTAGCTGTGTGAATAGGTTTCTGATCTTTTTTAGAAATGGGACACTATACAATATCCAGTTGATGTTTTTTTTCCTGATTTCATCAGTATGAAATTATTTTCCTAGGAGGCCTGTTTGCCCTGTTGCCATCTCACAAGTCCCATCATAATTGCATAATTAAAGCAATTAAAAAAAATCAAACAAACCAATAACTCTGGTGTGTACAACGTGGAAGCAGAATGTTTTGTATCATTACAATTTAGTTCCGAATTTACAATTACAATTTCAGTCCCAAATTTTCATTACTGGGAGATAAATTCCAAGCTGTGAGAGCTTGATGTGTGTTACACAGTAAAAATGCAACAACAATTCAGCGAGGGACATTAAAAACATTAATGAACAAACATAACAGTCTGAAAATGAAACTTTTAAGAATGCAGAACAGTTCTCTGTAAAAATAAAACCAGGAAACCGTAACAGTTTAAAGTAAAGGCATTCCCAAAAGACCCAAGCAATGCAGCTGAAAGTGGAAATTCTTCAAATAGAGTGGTTAATTTAGACTATAACTGACTATTGCACAAAGAAACTACCAAGAGCATATAGTTAATTGAAGACAAAACTGTGGACTAGTCTCAAAATAAACATTTGGTACTATTAAATTTTGTGGAATATATATGAAATTGTTCCAGCTGAAGATAACAAAGGTATTGCATTTTTCAAGAGCATTTCATAGTGGAAACATTTTTGCAAATTAGACTTGAACAGGAAATGTTTTAGCAACAATAGCTACATTTTGTTTCCTTGCTTGTGTTCCCAAAAGTTTCTTCAAAATCAACCTGCAAGTTTCTCTGGCAGAGTGTCTCCTGTGGAAGAATTCAAGGTGATTGCTAGCCTGTCCATGGGCAGAGGCCACACCATGACTGCTGTGTGCAGGAGATGAGCATTCTCTTTTTAAGTGTGAAGCCAAATGGAGGCAGTAGATGCCTGGTTGATATTTTTTGCACTGTATATCACTATTTGAAGGATTCCCACATTAAAGAATAACAGTAACTAGTACTGGAAGTTTTTAAAATACTTGAAACCTTGACAGCTGAAGTGCTGAAAGACTGCAGGTCTAGTATAAACCTTGTTTATGTCAACATAGATAGCATGTTTGTATGCTTCTTTCCAGACAAGCACAGAGAAGTAACCTCTTTTAGGATGCTTCAAAAAAGATTGCATTTTTTCCTTTAAAACATATACTTTGTGTGATATCCAGGCTGGACTGAAAGGATCTGTTAGAACATTGCAAAGGTTGAGAGTTTTTCTTAAGAGAAAAAGTGAGAGCCACAATTCTTGCAATATTCCTTAAAATGCATTTTTTTATTTAGCAGAAATACATTGATTCTGTCACACAACTTTAGCCACTAAGAATTTCATGTACTTCCTAGTGTTTTCCTAAGATTCACCTTAATGTATTTATTTAAACCCACCTTCTTTTTTTTTTTTTTTTGGAATTTGACTTACATAATTCTCAAACACAATCTCGGATGTTTACAAATATAGTTTTTGTTAAAGATTCGCTGTGGTTAAAGAGCTACAAGGACAATTAATTTTCTATGATTAGCTTTGTTGTTAATCAGGCACACTTAACAAGAGGTAAATTTTAGCACCATGTCTGACGAAATCCACCACGGGAGGAAGGAGAGATGGCAAGTGCTGCTTTCTACCAGTTGGTCCTCCCTGCCTTTTTTACGCTGCCACAACAATTTCTGCCTAGGAGTAATGCCAGCCTAACAGATGGCAATGCACATTGCTATCCAGGGGAAACCTGGCCCATTTATCCTCTCTACTGGCAATACTTTTTTATTAAACTGTCCTTTATAACACCTTATTTTTAATTTGGAAACCAGTGTAGATTCCATGTAGATCTAATGCATCAACCACACTTTTGAAATACAAGGAAAAAAGAAGGTACCTCAAGCTACTTCTACCGCTTCCAAATAGTACACACATCATTTTTCTCATCATGGATATAGTACAATGATTGCTATATAGCTTTAAAAAAAAAATCTTACTGCATTTTTAAAGGTAACTTTAGTATTTTCTTCTTTAAAAACAAACAACACAAGACAAAGAATCTTATGCAAGTAAAATGTGAGTCACATCTGAGAAAACCTGAGAATTTAGATAAAATAACTTACTTGTCTGCAAGGAATGTAAGAGAAGAAAGAGGATTTGAAAATAATATACAATGTACATTGTGACCAGGATGTGATCGTACTTCTATGAGCTGCCCCGGCCTGAGCCCAGCTGATCACTACCAGCCCTCTATCCAAAGGCACTGCTTGCTCCTTCCGATTCTGCTGACTAAGCTTCACAAACAACTGCTTATTATTCAGTGTCAGCCAAAATGTTAATTTAATTGAAGTTAATTTAGCAATGATCTGCTATTTATCTTGCTCAAGCAAACACTGACTATTTTATCCAAATAGACTAGAGATTCCTTTTGGAGAGAGTAGACTGCTAGTTAGAAGAGTTACACACTTCAATACTTGCACTGGCTGTGATCATTCATCATCTGTATATATGTAGCATACTGTTCCATGGATGTTAAGACAGCTACTTATATTTTGTACTTAAGAGTTTTCCAGATTTACATTTGACTAATCAGTTTTGACTGATGGCTTAGTATGATTTATTAATGGTTTTGCTTTTTCAATCCTATAAAAGAAGTTTTGTAGGTTACATCATTTCAGGAAAATTTTACCATGCCTGATGTACAGTACCAATTAAAAGGGCCTAATGCTGTAAGATGCTGAATGACCCACATCGGCTCTGGCTCCAGAGCCACAGTGATCGAGTGACAAGGACTGAAATCCCTAAGCTCAGCATCAGGCGTTCAAAGTATAAGCAAACCGTGCTAGCGCAGCTCCGATGCCCCTTCCAGTTTGCTTTGGATGCTTGCGAAGGTCCTCACTGCTACAGTGATGGCGAACATCCTAGAAAAGTGTTACACAAGTATGAAAAATGCATCTCTGTTACAATTGAAAAGGCATCACCTTTGAGACAACATGTGCCTGGAATACGTGGCAAAGAAATAGTGTTCACTTTTACTGTAATATGGACGTTGCATCTAACTCTATAGGATATTTTAACACTAAATTTCCCCACTATATGTGGAAAGCAGTAATAAAATATTTTTATCTTTTCAATATTTAAAAAATAATCAAACTGAAATATATTTTTGCTATTTTCGACCATTTTGATAGCTATCTGTCACAGTAACTGTCAGAAAATTTCCTTTCCCCAGTAGAGGCTAAGTTTAATTAGCAACTTCATTTTAACATTATCTCACAAAAAAATTAAAAGTATTTCCACCAAGCTAGAGAAAAACTTGCCAGATTCCCTATTTTAATTTTAAAATTAAATAAATGATTAATCCTCCCTTTTATTTGTATCAATATATTAGTAATATAAATACTACCATAATTTTTAACAATTAATCTATATAAACATTCAATTAAGAACTATTTGTAGCCCTTATTTTACATGATGCATTTTAAATGAGGAACGTAAGGAATTATGTTGAACGTCGGACAACAGTCTTTTTCTGCATGTTGCTACTGAAAATGTGCTTCCATTTTCAATCAAACATAATTTTATAAATGTTTAAATTATAAAAGAAAGACTTTTCTCCCACTTCACTATGGGCATATAAGGCAAGTAACTACACAAGGTGCCTTCAAGCATAACCTCTGGGATGTAAAAATAATTATTGGGTAATGCTCTTGTGTTTGATTCACATCATTATAATACTGTTATTTTGAAGTATGGAATATATTGGCACAGAATAATTGCTGTGCTTATCTTATCACAACGTTCCTAACAAAGAAGAAGTACTGACAACTATGAGTCAGCCAAGGATATTAGTCTAATTAACTCTGCAATGAAGAGGACACTCTGCTCCCTCACTTGAATTTCCAATGAAGTTTCCATTCATTTCTTTTCTTCCATTTTTTCCAAAGTCTTAAAAAGCATTTATGGCTCCTAAACTACTATTTAGCATCAATGCTATATTAAAATGCAGATATGTAGTCTTCTCTTTGTGCAGTTTGAATAGAGCGTCACACTATGAAAGTCTGACCAGGACAGCGGATCCACTATCTGAAATGAAACACCATTTCTTTCAGAGAGCAGGGTCTAAGCAAAACTCAACTCAAAACCACATCATTTGATCAATCTATTTAGTCAAATTCAAAATAATAACAGTTGGTAGCATCAAAATCAGATCTTTCCTTTCACTATTCTTTCTCTTTATTCACTAAATCATTTATGGTCCCGTGGATATCATCAAATATCAAACATTCCCATTGTATTAACGACAGGTTTAACCTAGAATCAAAATTTTACCATTCCTTCATGGTACTTTGATTCATACCTTCATTTACATTTTTTTATTCCTCTTCTTATCTTGTTATAGTTAAAACTGTATCCTAAAACAATACAAGCTATTTTACAAGACACATATTTATTCATTTCCTATAGTCCGTACATAAGAGAAACATATGTGAGAAGCACATTTCCAAAGTGGCAAGAAGTTGTGAAATTAGGCTTATTTTGCTTTTTCCTTATGTTCATTATCTTCCATAAGTAAATAAAAAAAATACAACAGAACAGAGATATCTGAACAACATATAAAAAGTATTGTGGAAAACTGCTGTCACTAGCATTTTAAGAATATTTGTCATTCATATGCTCCATGATAACCATATGGTACAGTCTACTCGCACCAGCTGCTTCCTTTTATACGTAATTGTACTATATATGTATGGGCGTGCAGAGGGAGATGAGCTTAAAATATGGACAGGAGGGCATGTTTAATCATGTTGCCTTGCAAACAGGTTTTTAGAGTGAACAGGAACATACCACAGAAACTACAGATGTATAGAAATGCTTATTGTAGACTTAGAGAAAAGCCGCAGCAGGTTTCCACTGTTCTGCTATTACAATGTCAACGAATGTCAGTTTGGGCAAACTTTGCTCAGCATTTCCAAACTTATCTTGAGGAATCTGAAGGATCAAATATTTATCCAAGTTTTGAAAGACAGTAAATGTGACAGGCACAATTCTGTGTTGGAGTAAGGAAGTGAAATAGGTTGCATCAATTTCTGTTTCCCAAACACCTGGCCTGTTGTATGTCAAAATACACAACCTTTATCACTTTAGGAAAAAATAAATAAATAACAAAGTCTTTTCTAAGTGGACAAGACTTATCCACTAGCGTTAATGATTTATTTGTTCTGGTGAAGCAACTCCGGAAGAACTGAACTCTTCTTTTAAGCCCTTTTCTCTCACCTCCGTATTCCTAAGGATTCAAGACTTCAGGGCTCACAAAACTTTCCCTGGAGAAAGTAGGAAACAGCACAAAAATAGACAACAGAAATCCCTTCCATTTTTTTCCGGCAAACACAACTTTTTCTGAATGCATTTTCAAAGACCTGTCTTCACGTGCAAGAGGGCAACAAAGGCTATTGCTGCACTGCACAAGGAAGTGCCACGTCTGACAGCTAAAATACAAACAAAAGGCCGATGAACAGCTCTACCTCTTCCTTCCTGTGGGGCAATACAAATATTTCTGCATAGCATTATATGGTATGCACACACAAAAACCCTCTATATTTGAATCATTACATCAGAGACAACCCATTAAGTCAGAAGTCTAGTGTCAAATGCTGGGGGATCATCTCTGAAGCTGCTGTAATCAGCATAGCTCCATGGTTTGAGAGGAGCTATGCAAGTTCACACAGGAAGAGGATCTCATCTCTAATTTGTTTTGATGTTCAATATTTAAGTTGGAAAAAATACTAAGAGCACTAACAGCACCAGAGATGGAAGAACACCATATCTTAAAGGAAATATGTTCTCCAAATGCAAATTTTGCTTATGAGAATGAATTAATGGGAATGGCTTTGTTGAAAGTGATCTAGGGCTTCTGAATGAGATAGCGTTTCCTCTTTCTCTTTGAAACAGTAGTCAGGTGTGTGGATGAGGGGAAAAAAGATGAACACAGAAGAAAATATTTGAATACTCATGTGACTAGTGTGACAGGGTAACTCATCGAATGCAGAATGTAGCACTTGTTATGACAGAGACAAGTAAATTATGTGCCCTGCTAGACATTTTTAGAATAAAATCCAACAATTAAATATGCTGTTCTGATTTTACTGTCTCTATTTCCCATCAAAATGAAACCATAAACTCTCCTCAGCTTAAGTCTTTGAAAGAAAAAAAAATAGTACAAGTAAAGCTAAATGACAGAATTCCTTTTCTTTTGCAATGTTTATCAATCCTCAGAGGGCACAGGAGAAATTCTTGTAGTGTTAAAAGTTTGTAGTTCATTTGTTTCCAACTAATTGACATTATGCCACTAGAATCTAATGTGCAGCACAGAATAATTAAAAAAGGGAAAATGAAAATTAGTTAGCTCCTTTTTAAAGCTCCCAAAGGGAAAGACACAGAAAAGTCTGTGCAATGCACTACCTTGCTAAGAAAGGTCAAACCTTTGGGTTGCTTTCAGAGCTCAACAGAGAATGTCATTCACTTGAAAGGCACATGGCCTTTGCTTCATAGATGCAAGTGTTTGGACCGTGCTTCAGTGGTTTAAAACACAAAGTCATCTCAGGAGACTTGCACTTTTCATTAACATAAATTAGGGTAATTGGGACTTCAAAACAGACATCATCGTTTTACACCTCTTAAGACCAAAATAAGGAAGAACAGAGAATTAAAGTCTGAGACTGAAATAAAATATGTTGTCTTTCTTTCTGTTCAAAATATTTTGGGAAGTAAAGAAATAATAGTAAAAAAACTAGAATATCCATTTTGCTATCTTCTCTAAATGTCATAATATATATGAGATTTAAAGACAAGAGAGTCTCATTTTTACTATAATTTAAAGGAAAATGAGTTTCAGGTTTTTAAATAAGCCTATGGGAATGTTTAAAAGCTGGATACCTAGCTCCCAAAGGATTATTTTGAAACCTACTCTTAGATCTTTTAAATATGTTAATTTATACAATCAATATGTAGATTAGTCACAATCAGGAGTGGTCAGGTTGTTAAAGAGATCACTGAGGTATACTGTTTGCTATCACCTTATTAAATCTATGGTATGGCTATAATACAAATTTAGAGAGTAGTTTGTACCAGAGTTTAAAAAGGCAGCTACTTAATACCACATGTCTCCCAGTTTTATGTATGGGGGAAATTTGATTGAAATGCAAATGCAGCAAAATTCACAGTAATTTAAAAACTATTTTTATATGAAGTAATTTATAAACTATTTTTTATTTAACAAGAAGGTATTTAGCAGGTAAAGTTAAATTCTCAAAAATGTGTTTTCTTTTTTTTTAACTGCTCATAACTTGCTTGAAAATGTGTATTCTCAAAACAAGTCATGTAATTTAACATTTCTCACAGTAATAGTTATTTTTAAAGACCACAATGAAATCTGTAAAATACTCATTCCAGTCTTTTTCATTTGATATCAACTATTTCCTACAATTAGTTTTATTGTCAATTGTAAAACAGCTTTTAGATGTCTCGGTTCATTTTCTTCTAAATTTTGAACCTTCAGTATCTGTTTCTATCTTTTGACCTCAACTCATCTTGGTGTTTTAGAAAACCAAAAAAAACAATGCAGATTGTCCAAGAATGCTTTTAAGCAATGGAGGCAGGTTATGAATTATCGTTGCAATTCAGCAGCAAGCAATTTTGACAGTATATTTTGAATTATTATATTCAATATAATAATATAATAGGAATAATGACAGTATATTTTTCCTCAGAAAGCTAGAAACTGGGTGACTAGGTATACCCAGATTCATCCCATGGCACAGGTGTGCCGATAATCAGGAGTCATATGCAAGTCTCTCTATATAAGTGGGCGTAGATAGAGAGACAGCACTTGGATGAAACCAAGCACAAGATTAGGATAACTAGAATTAGGAGTCTACATATGTGCTAAGTGTCATTTCCCACTATTGCCACAGGAGACTAAAGACCTGTTAACATTAGGTGTCAGCCTTGAATTCCACCCAAGAAGTCTTCCCTCATGCCCATTACCCAAAGCCAACTGAGATTTCAGACCACACGTACCCAAATGCAAAACAGTGTTAATCAGAAATAGATACCTTGATAGGTAAAGAGATAGAAAGGTTTCATTATGTTTCAATGTGACAAACCAAAGGAAATACACATTGCATCCTTTTTTTCCCGCAGGTATAACACAGAAGGCTTTGTGTTATATTTAATACAGGGTCTCAAAGGCAGAATGTCTTGTTCTCCCTGCTCCCAAACCTCAGGGCACACAGGACTATACCCAACCACCACAGTGCCACCAAGAAGCCACTGCACAGACCAAGGTAAGCATTTGGCGTGCACGGATTCAGAGAATTGGATCCATTGCTGCTGTCTCCAAAGCCTTCCTTTGGCTCTTCTGCTTAATCCCATGTAATCCCCAGGCTGGGTCTGTGTGGTGGGGAGAGCTCAGGGCAGGCTCATACTTATTCCCTCAGAACGCAGTGGAAACTGCATTAAGCCAAGGATTTTGAGAAGCTCTATTTAGACCAAAAGAGCTGCAGAGAGTTTTACAAGAGCAAAACCTTCACATACCACAAGAGCAGCCATCACATACCACAGAATTCAGCGCACACCAACACCTGCTATTGTCCCAACCTCTTCTGCCTGTACCATATAGCCAACCTGCTACCCAAAGTCAGTCTTAATAGTTTAGAGTAGCATAATAATTTATATCAATTGGAAGGGGAGAAAAGGGAGCCTGGAAAAAAAAGTTCACATGGCCTTAGTTTAGACTCCCCGGAGAATTTGTGCCATCAAACACAGGAGGCCCACTAAATATAGGATCTTGTCCTTATTTTGTTAATTTTTTTTTTTTTTAATTTTTGTGCTAGTGCTGGGAATCATGCTCTGAAACACTGGACTCACCTAGTTTCCAGTCTGACAGAAGCATTCAGAAAATGTGACTAATTTCAAGCTGCTGCTTTACTGTTGTTCCTTGACTAAAAACTTAATTTATTCCTAGAATTCATCTCCCTCAGTGAGCATGAGAGAGGAGACAGCTAAGACGACAATGGGCCAAACTATCAGTTGTGACTATGAGAGCTAATATATTGTAATATCAGTATATTTTACATTGTTTTGTTGCATTATTCTATCTCTAAATCAAGGTTTTACTAATTGATTTCTCCCCATCTTCCAGGTTTACTAGGCCCAAAAGCATTGGAAGAAGTTCTAAGAAATTTTGCACCTCCTGTGAGCCTGGAGAATATTTCAGTTGAATATATTTGAATTTCTGTCCTTGAAAAATGTTTAACATCCTCAGAATACCTGCAGCTCATGTTTGAATACAGACAGGTCAGTCATTCCTTTTCTACAGCACAAAAACACATCTGAGTTTTAATGCAAAAACTGAGAGGTCAAGGGAACTCATATCAAGAGAGCAAGCGAGCGAAGCCAGGTGAACTCCTGCTCCTCTGGCTTCCTTGACAAGCCTTGCTGCACATCACTTCTGGAAGAAAGCCAAGACATAGGAACTGTTTCAGTTTTGATGTTCTAGTTGAACAGTAGCCTAGCTTCTACTGAAGATATTAATCTTAAAATGCAGGAAATAGTACATCTACATGTCAATGGCTGAATGGATAATCTTCCAGAAAGGAAGTTTCTCTTCTAAATTGGCCAGCCCAAGTTAACAGCTCTGCATTCTGCTTAATTCTTGGCAAGAACTTCATTTGTCATTTTGCATATGGCAAGGACTTTGATTTTCTGAGGCTTTAAACACATCCTGCATTTCTTAATAGCAGAATAAATATCAAAATGCATTTGTGTATCTTGGAATCATTCTGTTGATGAAGAAACCCTATTATTACACTTAGGATTGGGCATATTTGGAAGATGTAGTGCTGGTCAAACCAGGTACCTCCTTTTTTCACCCACAAATATTTTGAAGAGGATCATGAATATGGGGTCATTCTGCTCTTCAGTATTTAAGAAGAAAAATAATTATTATTAAGATAGTTTTTGTTTAAACATTTTAATCCAACAGGGTACTTTCTTTTTCTGTTACACTGTATACTAACGATTCTTTCATATGTGAAGAGAGCAATTCAGCACTGAGGTACAGTCCACGTATATTTGTTATAAGAACCAATAAAACTAGCACTTCACTAAGTCTACTTCCAAAACTATGAATCCTCTTTAAAACATCTCAACTCTTCATTTAAGAAAAGACTAGAGACAATACAGCAACATAACTAATAATTAAAAACTGGATGAGAAACTTTATTACGATGGCTATTTAAGACAGCAGACCTTTATTACACTTGAATAAAGTACTAAACTCAAACATATCATAGTGCTTTCCCAGAGTCTGGCTAACACCACAGGCACCGAGTTAAATGAATAGTGCCAGTAGTTAATATCTAGTCATACAACATGAGCAAGAATTACCACAGTTATTGAAGAAGAAAATGCTAATATGCCAAATTTATAGGTGTGTATCAGGGAATATAGAGGCTATTCTTTCTGGAGTCTGTTTTTTTCCTCCTCAACTTTTACCATAAAGTTGTAATTTGACACAATTCTAAATAACAGAAACAAGAACAGAGAGGTAAAGATAGCAGCAAATATGGAGCCATGTAATGAGGAGTCTACTGTAAGAAATAAAATTAAAAACCTTGGAAAGTAAAGTGGATTGATGATATCTCATATATGATACGGAAAGGGATGGCAACAGTTTTTCCATTACTATGCTACACATGAATATTAGATCTAATCTCATCTTCTATATATCACCCAGTTGAGGCAGTGAGTAAAACTGCCAAGAACAAGAGGAGAACGACTGTTCAGCACACCACTACTGCTGCACATTGCAAGCTACAGATAAACAGCTTGCAATGTTAAGTTGCTGTGAATTTAACAGAGTCAGAAACCTACTGGGCAGGGGCAAAAAGGATGCTCTTGTTTCCTGAAGTACGTCACATTCTAAATAAATAAAAATGGGGTAGTAGTTACTCCAGTCTGAGAGCATAAGACAGAAGTAGTTAAGGTTCAGGGGAAAAGACTTCAAAAATGATAAGAAATGATAAGAAGGAACAAAGGAGACAGGAGACGCAATCTAAAAAAAAAAAAAAAAGACAAAGATAACATGTGGCAGATATGAATGTAGATGAATGAAAACAAAACAAAAAATGAGAGGTATAAGTAAGCAACTTGAACCAGAAACTGAAGTTGTATATGAACACTGGTCTGCCTTGAAGTAGAAGAGTATAAAAAGAGGTAAGAAGCAGATGTCGCATGAAAAAGAGGAAGGCAGTGCACTGTGGTTCCAGAAAGTAATGGAGATTATAAGTAGGGAAATTTTACTTAAATCTGTAGAACTCACTTTTAGGCTTGAGCTTTAAATCAGTAAAGGATAATCAGATTCATCACCAGGAACTGGAGCTAATCAGAAATTTTGCACAGTTCCTCCTGTTGAACCAGAGGCACCCTGTAGATAGTAATAAAGATCTATCAGGCCAGAGATAAAACACAGAAATGACTGATTTCAGTCTTGTTGTCAAGGTACCTCTGTCCTGAGACACACACACTACGATTCCTGCTATAAGGAATGTTTGACCTTTTGAACAAATAATTGCTTTCTGCCAGATAAATAACAGATCCTACGGCAGAAAGTTAAGAGCTACAACTATTCTACCTTTAAAGGTATACTGTGCAAAGTTACTTCTGAGCATTTGATTTTGAATATCAAAACAAAATTAAAAAAAAAAAAAAATCCAAGGGGGAAAAAAATCCAGCATTTTCAACATGGGATTTGCTTGATTTTGGATCATTGTAAATCATGTAAAACCATTTTTGAAACATTTCTGTTTTACTAAAATAGCTGCGAAGTTAAATTGGTGACTCAACATCTTCTCAGTATAGGTCACGTCTGAAAGGGTTATTTTCTATGCCTAATGAACCAAGACTATCTCCCTAGTTAAAGCAGAATTTTGTTTGTTTAATTTTTATTTTTTAAGCTAAAATGAAAAAGAGGAACACTTCTTTTACATGTATTGTGCCTTGTTTCTAACTTTCTTGTTCAGACCCAGAAAAAGAGCCTTAGGTCTAGTCTATCTGACAGTGGTCAACTAGAGCATTTTTAGCAACTTTCTCATTCTTTTGAGCAAAACAGCAATCACAACAGAGGTTTCTGAAAAGCTACTGGGCTGTACTAGAAGTCAAAATGAGCATTTAGGCTTATCAGCCTATTATTAGGCCCCTTCACTGTCCTGCTTTGGAGTATAATAGTGGGATAATAGCACTTTAAAATCTTTAAATTAAATTCTAATGGTTTATCTCTGTTCTCTAATATCTAAGATCAAGTGTAAAAAATATATTAAATATATTTTATTCTCTCTCTAAACTCTCAGTTTATTTACATCTGCTTAATAATACTTTCTTTAAAATATTTAAAGTGATTTTGCTTTTCCCTATTCAATTGTGAATAATTTTTCTCCAGATTTTTTCCTCTCATACACTTTTCTTCATTACTTAGGTCTTTTACAATACTTGATTTTTAGTTAGAATTCTAGCAGTTTTCTCAGTATGAAAACCATTTCCTTCATTCCAGAAGAAAAACTTTTATTCGTGTATCTTTCAGAGCGTGACGGTCCCTGGGAATCCAGCTGACAATGGATCACTTTTGACCCAGAGACACACTTCCACTTGCTCCAAGAGTCATTTTAAATGCTGCTTCTCCTGTTCAATGTTCCTAATTCCCTGAAGTTCACTCATTNAAAAAAAAAAAAAAAAAAAAAAAAGACATATTGAGCATTTTTTATGTGGCTAAAAGATAAATGCACTTTGAATCCCATGCAAATAAAACCCTCGAAGATTCTCTTGTATGGAAAATCCCGATTCAGCTCATTATGTTTTTACATTACCAAAAGATAAACTTGCTTTTGAACTTTCTCTCAGTTGAAAGGGGAAAGAAAAAAAAAAAGTTACTTTTTTTTTTCCCCTCAGTTAGCAGTAGTTATACAGTGTTCTACTGGTAGCACCTGATTTCTCTAAGAACTTCCAGTCCTGAGAATCAACATGTAAAAATCTTCCTCTCTATATTGATAATAATACTTGATGCACAGCTAAAATGCTATATAAATTCTACTTTTTAAAGCTCTTTTTATTACTCTTAGTCTAATAATGTTTATTCTCTCCTCAAAATGTTTCCTCTCCACTCTCATCACAGCTTTACTGTTTTTGTAGTCTTTCCTCTCGCTATTTATTTGTTTTAAAAAAATATATATATATATTATGATGAAATTACGAATCTTCTACAACAAGAGAATCATTTAGCCTTTCCTAACAAAAGAAAAAAAGCTTCCTCTAATTCTAAAATACAAATAGCAATTTTCATACAGATTGAAATCTATCATCATTCTGCTGTGGTTGCCGAGAACCATATCCTGTCTGGAAAAGGAGAAGGCATATGAGAGAGACAGGCAGGAGCATTAAGAACAGAATATTTATGAATTTTGGTACTAAGTGATCAGATTCCTTTAACTGTGAGTCTTTTCTTAAACCTGCTCATTTCTTAAGTATAGAAGCATGAATATATTTTATTCTCAATTATATACCATAAATAGGCTCTGTACATACCTAGTTTTGCCATTTGTCAGATAGTAACACCTAAAATAAGTGGAATGAATTGTAGATAACTTGATGTTCTCTTCCCCATTCCCCATCATTGTTACTATCTAAATATGTTTTGGTCTTCTTTGCCTTTCTATATGCATCTTTTAATAGAAGACAGAGAGCCAACATTTCCATTCTATTGATAGAAGACATGTTCAAAACCTTGCAATAGATTTTCCGGGTTCATCATTACTTTCTGTAAAAATTATTTGTTCACGTCTCACAAAGCTGGACTTGCCCGTATGCTTTAACACTCTTCATCACTTTAGCCAAATTGTACAAGGCAATTTCACTGAAGTCTTATGTCTAAACTCTCATGAGGCAAACCAGACCCACAGTACTTCCACTTTGATCCTCTTTTTCCCTTGTCTGCGCCTCTGCCTCATCAGTGATCCTTCTCATATCATTATGATTGGTAAGAGTTGTGAGGACGCATTTAAATTGTTTGTTTTAAAGAAATATTGATCCTGTTTCTGAATGGAAGATCTTAAGCACTAAGAGCAGAAAAAAAGAGGCTGTAAATGCCTGTGAAGCAAAGCACTTGACTGAGTCAGAATCAAGACAAACCATTTAACATGAAAAGCAAAGATCAGCACAAGCCAAATCCACCACGGCACATGCCACATCCACTTGACCAGTTTTGCAAATGCTTTTAAGTTCCTGCTGTTCTCTGACATTTCAAGGGAAGTTAGATAAAATTTGCATGCTGGAAATCCCTCCAGGCTTAGATCTCAAATGTGGTGCTGCGCTCAGATTTCACTACTGTGACATATACGTCCTTTCTCATCCCTGCATCACATTCATCTTCCTTCTATCTCTAAAGTTGGAGCCTCACTTATCTTATGAGAATGTTGATTTTCCACCACCTTATCAGATCTATTTGCAGGCAAAAGTAATTTAGAACACTTTTCACTTCACATTATGATCTCAAAAAGGTTATGTGCAAGTTTAAGAACCCACAAATAATTTTTGTTAACAACAAACATCTCGCCCTCCTATAAGATTTTCTGCTAGACACACACAGACAGAAGTACATGAATATATATTGTTTTTTTGTCTAACAGGAATACTCTCCTGACTTGGCAAACCATTCAAGACTTATGCAATTCACTCAAGGAATTATCACTGTACTGAGACTTTTTATATATAAATCTATCTATATATTCTATGCTTGAAGTGCATTCAAAGTGCTCTTCGCCTCTGTTACCTGCTAAGCACTTGACAGTTAAGATCAGTGGTTCCAACAGCTCATTACTAGTTACTGTGACCTACCTCTGATCTATCACAGATGCAGTGTCTAGGGTATTACAAAGCACCCTGCTACCTACAACAGTCCCTCTTGTAAGGCAAATCCATCATTCGTATTTTTCTCATTTATTATCAGCAACTTCTGCTGACAGAAGCTACAGCTGCACATCTCTTCTGTAAGATAAAAAGTCCCATATATTATACTCCATTTTATTACCACATTTTTCCAGTCTGAGAGCTACTTTATGTTTGAGAAATACATTTGTCAAAACCTCCAGCATTTACAAATGCATAATGAAGGATCAATGTTATACAGGGTATAAATGTTTAGATATAGAATTACCAGACTTGCTTGCATAGACATAGGATTTTCAAACTTAAGAGATCGAAGTTAATACTTGAGGGTCAATCTTTTAAAATGAAGCCCTAAACATTTGCTTTCTCAGACAATTTAAAGACACAGGTTATAGAGGGGAAGGAGATAAACAGCCTATGAGAGGTATTTTGTTTCAGTATGCAAATTCCAAGAGCAAAGGAGTTATTTGTATATTCGTCTTGAGTAAGATGATCTTTGAGAGCAATGCATAAGTAACTATAATATCTAACGTTAATGTTTCCATGACAAGCATATAGGCGCACCATGAAATAAGCTCTATCTAGCAAGCACAGAGAGGTACAAGCACAGTGCAATCTCTTCCACAGATAAATATAATAAGCCTTCAATAATACTGATTTAAAACTTGCTCTAGAAGGGCTGCTTCAGGAGAGTGAGCACAGTCATCACCTGAAACCAAAACTACTTTCTTAATAACTGCTTTTAACACTAAGTGCAGCTGTCCTCCATTCTGCCTTAAAGTGGTGGTGCAAGAGCTCCAGCTCCTACTTTTCTCACAGGCCCTGCAAATATTGCTTATATTTGCAAACAAATGGATACATGGGGTAAAAAAAGTCTTTAAAGATTTTGATCCAAAAAGTATTTGTTCTGTCTCATAGGTGCTCTGAGTTACAGCACACTGATCAGCAGGCAGTTTTAATTTCAAAAGCCCTAACGAGGTGTGAAGCGTTTGCAACTGTGATTAAAACCAGAAATGACACAGTGTGTTCCTGACAGAGTGAATTAATATTTGACACCCCTGGGGACTGTTGTTTTTTCCTTCTCTAAAGCATTTGCAGTAAGCACTCAGGAGCAAAGTTACCATCACTTTTTCTCTAAAACATAGCAACCTGGTGCTAATGCTGTTCTAGTTAACAGTAATGCCAAAGTAAACAAAGTTTTGTCTTTAAAATACAGAAAACAGTCTGCCGCACACAGCACACTAACAGGCGTATCAACGAGGGGCAAGCAAATTGAATTTCGTTGAAACAAGAATGTGATTTTTCTTTAAGATATTAAAAAGGTGGAGAAGTAAGTTTCATTAACTTATACAGTTTTTAAATATATCTGCTTAATGCAAACTGATAGCGATAAGGGAAAAAGAAGAAACTTTTCCTTTGATATATGTACAGACAGCAGACACTGAGCAGTCTACACTTCATGGCCTGCACCTCCCATGGTACAGGTCAAACCTACAGTGCCTCAAAATTCAAACAGATTTGAAGGGACGACCAAATATGGAAGTAACTTCTGGCCAGACGACATCATGACTTAAACTCTAGATGTTAATGGAAAACGTTCACCCAGACATATGCTCTAATCCTATTGATTTACCTTAATTTGCAAGTTTGCTGCATATATGAAGGGTGATTGGAAAGCTCAGCCCTGTTCTCTGCTAAAATTGTAAGTTTACTCCCAAGAACTGCCACACCTGTTTGAGAGAGAGAGAGGGAGAGAGGGAGAGAACCCCCACACTTCTACAACAGCTTTTTTTTTTTTTTTTTTTTTTTACTTTCTCTGCAAATGTCAGTTTAGAAACTGAATGGCACAGCTTGCATAGAATATATAAGATTGTTGAGAGAAACTGTGGTGGGTTACATGCTCCCCTACACACACTTTTTTCTTTAAATATATATTCATAAATGATAAACTTAACTATGCACAGTACCAAGACTTACATAGGCAGCCTCTCCAGGTCTGCTGTTACAGAGGAGCTGGAGACATCATTGTTTGCTTCTCACAGCACGACTCATGCTCTTCTTGTTTCATTAATGTTCTCAGGTGCAAATCCTGCCACAAATCAGATAAATGCTGTCTGGACTGTGGCATGCAAATAATCTTACAAATGAGAATGGACCCCTAGTTTTCAAGCCCTGTTTATGGGTCTTTTTGCACTAGGTGGAGATGATGCATCATTCCCATCTTGTCACTCACATTCTGTTAAAAATATAAATTAGTATTTGTCCATAAAACAAAAGAAGGAAATCTATTTTATTAGTCCCTTGGAAAATCTAAACAAATTATGCAGCAACACACTTCTACCTAGTAGAAGGCAATAAATTATGTATGTAGAAGAAGGACATAAAAGTGGAAGTAATCAAAGAAGAATTGAATATAACATAATAATGCTGTTCATACTACAGGATCCAAAGCTCTGTTGTTTTTTCTCTTGTAAACGTGCATGCTCTAGGGATTATCTTAGCCTCAGAGCATTTTTTTTTTTCTTTTGATGTACTCTGAAGTGGATATATTGTGTTTCTTTTATTTTTGTCCATCAATGTAACCATCAAGGAAATTGTGAATGTCATTGTAGAGATACATATGGTATTGAGGTATAATAGGCAATAATTTAGTAGAAAATGCCAGGATAAAAATGTACTTGAACCAAGGCACAAAACCTAATATTACTGGATACTTTGACTTAGAACAAAAACACTGAAAAGGTGAGACCAGGAATTGCCTAAGAATTCCCAAGACAGAATATCAACCAGCGAACCCAGTGAAGTTTCACAGAGAGCAAAGTAACACAAACTCCTTTAGCAGGGCAATAGCCATCTACTAATAGCTTTCTGATTACTTTTTGGTACTTTATCAGCTCATTCTTCAATCAGAAAAAAAAAGAGACAAACAGCTAGTTTCCCCCTTTTTCTTTTGAGAGAATGAAAATAATATTTGAAATCAACATTAATTGAAAAAATAGAGGAAAGAGGGAGAGAAAGGTCATTTCAAAACTTTGGCCTAAAGCAAATTCACCCATCTATGCTTTTCTGTAGATCACACACTTTCTCCTCTACAGTGTAAAAAAAAAAAAACCCAAAACAAATATAGCATTAAAAAGTGGGCAAATTATTTACCTCTGATGCATATTTCTTTCAGGCTTTAATCTACTAAATTCTAAAATCAAGGACATTTTCCCCTCACCCAGATCCCAGTAGTTTATCACACGCAAGTTCCTATGTTACTAAACGCATTGAGGAATTCAGGTTCTTATACAATATGTATCACCATACCTCTACCTTCCTTACTTCCCTTTTCCTTCCATATCCCACTTGTGTGTTTAGCCGATAAGATATGATAGACAGGGTATGTTTGTTCACAGTTTGTACTTTATGTTCCTGTATAAATAGTGACCGGGTCAAGAGAATTTCCTTGAGGGATGCTCTTGCTTTAGGTAGGAGCTAAGCAGGCTCCAGGGACAGAAGATTCACATACCACAGAGTATAGCGACAGCGCACAAAGTCTGCAAGAAAAACAAAGAAACTGCAGGGAGGAGGGGGACGCTTACAGTCCAGTGTCAGAATGTGACAGAATGAACCTTCCTATGGGTCAGTGGGGACCGAGTGAGCTGAAATTCGGAAAGTCACTGAATCGATTGAATCCAAACCTTGAGATAAGAATCTGCTCTGCAATTACGCTGTGGACAACAGGAGACCTGTATATAAACCTTTATATATATATATATACTTTTTATTTCAAATGTTTAACTTTCTAAATAAAAGACTGGTGACTAGTTAAGTTTTCAAGTTCCTATTCTAGTAAAAATCTGGCTTCTGATTTTTAAACTTTTTTTTTGATTTTTTTGTGTATTCCCCTATACAGAACAAGATCTAGACGTATCCATTACAAAGCTCTGGTAAAGTGGGAACTCTGTCACATCAGGCATTTAAAACGTGCTGAAACACAACTTTGTGCGTATTGACAGGCAAGAGTCAGTTGACTAAGACACATGTGAATGCGTTAGCACAGTAGTTCAGCAGTCATATATGTAAGAACCAAGTTAAACTTTCCTTTTCTAGGATGATTCTGACCTGAATCATCTTCTCATCTTCTCTACCCAATTTTAACACCAACTATAAAAACTTACTTTTCTCCGAGACTGCTACGGCTCTGTCAAATCTGGCCAAGTTTGACCAAGGCAGTTTGGAAGTTCTAAGGTGGGAAAGAAAAATTCTGAAAACAACCACTTACATTTTTTCCTGTCCTGTGACCCTTTGTCAGGACCGGAGACATTCTAAATTAAGAAACATAAGATTTATTACACAGTGCAAGAGAAAACCTATCAGCAAGTTTTGCCTAAACATGCAAATACATTAAAAGCGAGTGGAGGAAGTGACTACTCAGAAAATTCAGAACCTAACTAGAAACTAAGTGAAGAGCAAGAAAAAGATTAAACAGAAATGATTCTGAAAAAGTATAACTGGAGTACCAAATAGTGATGCATCTGAAGAAGTTAGCTTAGAATCAAACAGCAGGGGAAGGAGTTAAGAATCTGATAGTCTGTATCCCTGGCAAGCTGCAGGAACCACGATTTGGTTCAGCACACAAACTAATTTTCGGCCTCTACTGCATGCAGATTTATTTATTTATTTAATCACACTATCTCCTCTAAACGCATGAGAAATCCTGGAAAACTGGTCCAAAAATAATTCATACTGTGGAATTGATACTTTTTCAGTGTTAGTAGAAAACTGAAAATCATGAGCAGGATAGGGATTCTGTAGGATCAAGACTAAGTAGTTTTGATACTCTTTTGAGTAAATCAGTTTAAGGACAACTAGGTTAGCTATACAGTTTCTTTTCTCGTGTGCAGTTCTCAGTGTGTCACAGACACCGAGATGCAGAGGACAATGTGCCTTCTGCCCAAAACTGCATGGAAAGCTGAGTTGCTCCCTCCCTCCAAGCTGTTCATAGCGATCGTTTCTGTTCCTCCTCCTTCATTTAGAATCACCCCTCTTTCTTAATGTGACTGTATGGCCATTCAGTGCAAGGGGCAGAAATGCCAGATATGAATGCAAGATGAATGGAACATTCCAGTTTTATGCATGAGCACATGGGGAAGAATAGCTTAGGTGTTCCTATACCCTCAAAAAATTGTAATTTCTTAGAGTCCTTCTTAGAGTATTTCTACAACTTGCTTTAATAAACCAGGTCAAATATAAACACGTTTCCTTTCAATGCAACCTTTTCAGCAGGGCATTTGATTGTGTGCCAGCCTCCCACAAATCGTTAAATAATAAACACCCCAGTCCTCAAACCAGGAACACCTTGTTTCACCAGCACCAGGTGATACCAAATTCTGTTCATCCTTATTCCATATAAAGTGATTAGAAAGGATAAAGAGAGAAATCTTAGAAGGGAAGAACTGCCAATTTTGTATTAACAAAGATCCCTGGTCTCTTCATGCTGATTTAATTAGTGAACTACAGTACTTAGGTTTCAGCGTGCTTTATAGTTGCCTTACAAGAACATAATGCAGTACAAAGAAAAGATTTTTTCAGTAAATATTTCCATCAGGAACTGTGTTTGCACCGGATAAAAACTCATACCTCAAAGTACACAAAAATAAACAAACCAGGCAAAACTAATATTAGATCTAATATTGGATGACAGGCTCTCACGAGTTGCTTGCTGTTACTTTGAAATGTAATAGTCCATTCAGCCTTACTGCCTACCTTTCTGTACTATAAGGAAACAGCATGACTCTACTTTTATACAAAATCTGAGTTATATATTAGAATAGAATAAATCTAAAATACACTGGCCTCATTTTTCTAAGTATCTTGATATTTTGGGACAGTTTAATTCAGCAGGTTTTACCACACTTTCTAGAGTGACTGAACCTCATCTTGCCTCCAAATTTCTTATACATTGGAGGGAATTCTAGAGGAAATGTACTTAATCATTGCTTCTACAGATCTTGAAGATCTATATACCAGGAGAATTACAGAGAGAGCTGAAATTAGTTACAAAAATAATAAAAAAAAAAAGAGCCAAGATGCAAAAGTTTAGAATGGTTTGATAGCTACATTTTGGCATGCATATATATCTACTCCAACACATTTAAATCAGCTTGTGTCTCTCTCCGTCTCACCTAAACTCAAATTAACTTCTCAAATGTATAATGTATATAAATGTAATATATACACATATATAAATCTATAAAGTGTTTACAGAACATGGGAGGCAAAGTCTTATTCCCCAAAGCACTGAAGAGAGTTAACACTATTGGCTTAGTCTAAGTAATGCAATCATTTTTGAAAAACGTATTCATAAAAGAAAAATTCCTCATGTGAAGAGTCTCAGGAGCTGGAATTGGTTTGTGTATGCACAAGTACTTCACAGTTGCTTGAGGCAATCAGTTGATGTCAAAGGCAGTTCTTCAATTACAATAAATTACTGTGCACAGGAAACAAAGGCAGAATATCTTGTATGAATGTAAAAAGCCATTCAGGGGACATAAACAGTATAAACAATGATGGAAAAAAAAATCAGCTGCAATTGTTCTTATACCAGGTTTTTAAATAGACTTTGCTTTTAGATTGTAGTGAGTCTCACATTTTTTTTAAATAACTAAAAGTGAAGAAAACAGGTTAACAAGAACAACAGAGGTTTTCATGCTGTATGCTGACATCCACTGTTCTAAATAGTGACATATTGACATCCTGGAACCTGTGGCAAAAGCTTGATTTTTGCTTACAGCTCTCATAGAGGTCTATACTTACCAATATAACTCAGGAATGGAACTAACCAGTTGTTCCACCTACTCTAATCAGCTGGAGTAGATCTAATAATCTCTGGAGCCAGCAGAAGTCAGGAGGGTTGTTGGTTTATTCTGTTAAGAAATGATGGCTTGTAACACCCTGCTATCATCACCAACCAGCTGTAAATCAAGACCTATGAACTTTGCTCCTGAAGTCCTGTTACTCAATCTCTTTTACCTGAAAGCCACACCACATTAGTAAAACCACTCAGGCCTAAGATACAAGATTATAAAAAATTCTTAACATGCTCACACATTAATTAAGGGAAAAACATAAATCTCAAGTCTGCCTTTTGTTAATATCATCATGAAATGATACATGCACAGCTAAGACATATACACATAATACTAAATTCTTCTTGCGAAAAAAGGTATCTTATTACAAATAAGCAAAAACTGGCATATTTTCTAAAATGTCTCAATATAAGTCTGAAAAGAAGAGAAAAACTAGCTGGTATTGAATTCTGCTACTAGCTAGATTTCTTCTATTCTAAATCTTTCCCTTGTTATTTTCTGAAGGAAATTAGTGCGGATCAATGTCTGCCTCTGCATGTTATTGTTTCTCTCCTATTTAACATCTGCCATTAGCACTGTTATTCTTTCTGATTTTTACAACAGTATGTTAACTGCAAGCACTATACCCAAGAGGAGCCAAAAATATATCTAGAAGATGCTGAAATCATTTATACAAAAGGGGATCTTCCAAGCACATTCTGGCATATTTTACTTCAATAAATGGCTGCCTGTAATATAACTAGGATAATTAAGTCCTTATTTGAAATTCACTTCCAACTTTCAAGAACTTTGTATGTCATCTAAATCTAGCTTGAAATTTGGATTAATATAGATTTTTAAATGCTGTTCTGATACAAAGTCTATCTTGTACTTAAAAATGGTCAGGGGTAGCAATTCCATGCTGTGAAGGGATGAATAAAATTTGAAGGGATTAATAAAATAAAATCTTAGCAATACAATTTTCTTCTAGAATACATATCTTTTAATACAAACTTCCTCCTTTTTGGACAGAAAAAAAAACTTTAATTCTTCTGCTGACTTCTTTCCTTTGACAGCATCTTTGCAAAACAAATTCCAGGAGTAAGTTTGCTGCATCATTACATTTTAGTGTTGAACATTCACATTGACAGTATTCTCTGTTTGGGATCAGCTAATATGCTGCTGCTTTCAAAACTACTGAAAAACGCCTTTTTTTTGTGGGTTTTTTTTTCCCCCCTCTCGCCTGAAGAAAGAACAACAAAATTAAGCAAAACTCTGTTATTTTTGCCTGAGGACTTTTACTTGTCATCAAGAAAAACCTAATAAAAACTAGATTTAACTTTTTTCTTAACTGTAAGCATGTTGAAAAGTGTCTTCATTAATAGGCTGATTTTATTTTAGCCTGTCACTTCAAATGGAGGACGGGCATGGAGTATTTTACTTCTTATCATCATACACTGAAAAATCTACAGGAAAGATGTTTTAAAATAGGGCTGCTCAGCTGCTGAAATAGATTAAATGAAGTGAATTTGCTGTTTGGCTGTTATTCACTGGGACTCTCTTCATTAGTATGAGTCATCAAGTGCTCTTTCTGCGGTTTATGATATACAGCATGTTGCCAAAATGTTGGAGCTATAGAAAAATATATGGAAAAACTGAGAAAGATACATCATTTCATTTTCTTTCTGACACAAAATATATATATATATTTATATATATATATATATATATATTTCACAGTCAGACTTAAGCCATTAGTAGAAATCCCTTTGAAAAGTAAAGGAAACAAAGCTTTTGAATTCTATCCAGTCCACTCACAGAACACTGTTTAAAGAAAATGGATATTGTAAACACAGCAATCCAAAACAAAGAGAAATTTCTGCTTTGCATTGCACCTTCACTTTTCATTGGAGACTTTCAGGGTGTTCAGTAGTAAAAGGATGTTTCATAGCTAACACTAGGAGTTCCTACCCCACTGAAGTTTTATAAATGACTTGTGAGGTAACTGGCACTCTGAGAAATTGGGAACCTGTGCTAGATACCTGTGGAAGACTAGAATAGCAGGAATGAGGCAGCTTAGAACATAATCCAAAATGACCAACCTAGTTCAGCCAAAAAATATCAAAAATCAATGGCCTTAGGTGTGCAGCTCTTTGGATCTCCAGCTAATTAGAGATAGTCTACAGAAAATATACAAGACATAGCTTGTCTTAGCTCAAGCAGCCAGAATCACTTGGCACATCCTCTCTGGGATCTACATTCTGGTATCCCTTCCTTAAATTAATATCTTTTATTCAAAAAATGAATAGTTATTTCTTACTTTCATAACAACAACAACAAAATACTGCTATGCTTGCTCCCCTTGCCCCCCACGATTTGTAGCTTTGACAGTGGGATCACAAGGCGCTCTTTTCCATCCATACAGTTTTCAAAGAGATCTGCAACAACTCAGAAGATATTTATAATGCAGGAATCCCAAGGATTTGCCTGCTCTTTGGTCCCATGGTGCATCTCACAGTTACAACCTGTTGAACAGTTATTGTAGCACCATGATGTACAGCAGACTTTGTATCTTCATGCTCTGGTTTCCCCAGGAATAAACCTCAAGAATGCATACCAAAGGGAAGCTGGGAGCTGTTTAACAGGATCTGGGCCTCAGTAATTAGGACTTCAGGATCCTGTGCCCACCACCATGTCCATCAAAACACACTTAATATGTGAGTCATGACTCTGTTGATGTATGTGAGATACATTCTGAACATAATGAACAGAGGACTTAATTGAAAGAGCACCTGCTCCCTGGAGTTAATAACAGGAGTTGAGAATAAGCCAAATTCATTTAGCTTTGAGTGAATTGGTGCTTAAACGGAGAAACAAAGTACTTAAAGAGATTCTTTCAAGGATATACATCATGAAAGGGAAAATTATACTTGTGATTTTAGTTATCAAAACTCTTTCTTCTTTGAAGAAGTTCAAAATAGCTAATAGTTGGTGAAAAAGTTAATACAGAGATTAATATTTAAATCTACCTTAAAGTTACAGATGTTCAAAAAAAAATCCAAAAGCTCTTCAGCAATTTAGGACTTTAAGGTATAGCAAGGTACCCTTACCAAACGAGTATCAGCTGCTGCAGAGCAGATGAATGGGACAGATCCAGAAAGGGAAGAGGAGGCACCACATTCGTTATACGGATATCTGGAGCTGAGTTGCACTAGAGGAAGGGGGAGGAGAAGCTCAGTACAGCTAGCAACGTTCCCAGTTGCCACTTAGAGGGAGAAAATAGTTGCAGGGGTAAAAGGAATGATGACACTCTGCTATTTGTCCCAACCTTCTCTAGCACTAGAAGGGCTGACCAAAGCAAACCTGTGCTCTTATCGCATGTATCCCAACTCTTTGTTTAGTACAGCATCCAAACCCAATCTTCATTAATGACTTGATTCTGCTTTTATTGTATAAAAACAGTAATTTCTTGCAGACACAGCACAGTGCCAGATATCTTCATCTATTGCTGCTATATCTGTTGTAGTTTCTGGCAGAAGCCTTAAGTGTCATCATGCTTTAATGACTAAAGGAGCTTAAACTAATGTGCTTACACCTCTATTTCCTCATCTTGAAAACATGGATAATAAAGCTTGCTAAGTCATCTGTATTTGCATGCAAATACATCCTATCCCATTCCTCGCACTTTCCACACAACAGTGAAATCTAGTCTTTGTTCATGTCAGGTAAGGTGCCGAGTGTTTAGCAGCCCTAAGGATAAACAAAGCAATACTACATTCCCCATAGGAACAAAAAGCAGAAGCTCCACCATTTCCAATGAAAAGTGCTGGAGTACACTGGAAATAACTGGAATAGAGTATGTCAAGTGGAGTTTACCTAGGAAATCAGAGGCATGGCTGTGACAGGGATAATGCCTCTCCTATTGATCTTCCAAAGAATAGAGTACTTTGAAAACACCGTGTTGTATCCTTATGTTGTAATAGCTTTAGCTAAACTCACACCAAGATGAGCCACAGATAGGTTAATTACTGAACTCATTTGGGGAAAGTTAACTTGATTTTAGAGTAAATATAGTCAGATTAATTGGGCCTTTTCATAGTTTTCAGGAAAAGACAGAGAAGAGGCAATGGATGAGACTTCTGATTTTAGAGGTACATTAGGAAAAAAAAAAATCTCTCTTAGCAGTTTTCTTTTTCTGTTCTCTTGCAAGTTGCAAGTGCCTTACTTGAAAGAGCCAATATATAAAGAATTGGAAAACATGCCATGTCATGAAAGACTGAAGGAGGTCAAGCTATTTAGATTATCAAATAGAAGGTTACAGAGTGAATCGATCCCAGGCTGTGGGTATCTACAGCAGGAGCAAAACTTTGATAATGAGTTCTTCGGTCTAGCACACAAAGATATAACAAAGATGTAAGAGCTGGAAAACAAAGCTAAATACATTCAGACCAGCAACACAATGAGAAATTCATCATTAGAACAATTTTAGCAATGACTACCATAGATTCTCTGTCATTGACATTATTAATAATATCTGATGAGATGACTTATTTCTTTAAATAAGCTAGGTTGTTTGTTCCCAGATACAAGAAAGTTGTATTAAGTCTGTATAGAAAAACTGCAGTCATGCTTTTGCTTTATCGTCTATGAATAATTAACATCAGATACCTCTAAAATGTGGTCTCGTATGAGTTTTTAGCACAAAATGGATTTATCACTTTCCATGCAGGTAATCACATACACTTCCTTGTCTGAAGAGGACAGAAACTTTTTCAGAAATCTTGAAATTAGCCATATTATTATTTAGGAAGAAACAGATAGCCCCAAGGAAGCATAAAAGGAATGGCACATTCACTTTTCCGCTTTCTCTTCAAGGACCACATCTAACATAGAAACCGCTGAATTCCAATGTTTGCTACAAGAAATATACCACGTTTCTGTTTACTTGTCACCCATAACCAGCCTCATTCTGTAAAGTAGCTACTGTAAATAGTGGAACCTGGTTATCACTCCACATGTAAACCAACCGCAAGCCATGGGCTTCAGGCAGGAGTGGCCAGGTGAAATTCAGTGCGCAGTATTGTGGTCAAACTAGTCCTGCCAGGGCAAATCAACAGGCACGTGGAAATAAATAAGCATAAAGCACACCTACTCATTGAATATACATACTTCACTAACATATAACTTATTTTCTTCACTGTATAACTTTTCTATTCATTTACATCTCTTAATGTCATCTCAAATTTCAATATACAGTTTTACCTAAGCGAAACCAATGTTGACAAAACAGAATAATATCATTGCCCTTCAGAAGACAAACTCTAGACCTCTTCATAGTTTCTCATTAGGGGCATCTTTCTAGTAGTAATGCTGTTTAAATTCTGCCTAGATTTTTATTTCTTTTTTATCTCAATCTTTATTTACCTCTATACTTAATTTAAATTCTGCTTTCCATCACACAGCTTGCTGCATTTCACTTGAGCATAAACCTGAATGGAAGAAAGTACATGACATGACATAGTACTATGCAAATGAAAAACATTAATGCTGATAGCTTTTATTATCACTCTTTCCCTGACATTCTTTCTCTTTTCCTTATTCAGCTGAAAGTTGCACATTACGGCAACTGTGCCTTTTAATATGATTATAAAACTGCTATTGACCCTGCCCCTCTCAAAGATTAGGCCCGAAGGTATTTTCCTCTTCACCGCTGTTTTCATCCTTCTCTGTTTTTGATTGTCAAAAAACAATCAAGACATAAAATGACTACACGTTAAACTAGAAGTGCCTGAAAGAAAGACTTCCGAAACAAACTTAAAAGCTTGTCTCATGTTAAATCCCCAGACACTCGTCTGCCTTGTATCGTGTTTGGTTAAGGTCGTTCTAATTATACTTTCCTCATCCCAGGAAGAAAAGGAGTGTGTGATGAACTACAACATGATGATTAAGCCAAAATGAAGTCTCATTTTTGCGCATTTGTTTTCTTAATACTGCTCCTAGTGCAAAGGATCGCATTTTTTTTTTCTTTTTCTTTTTTTCTTTTTCCTAAATTTTTTCTTCTGGATAATAAACAGTAAGTTAGGCTAGGAAGTAAAATCTGTGTGAGCTTGAAAAGATTACTTTTTCATCTCAAGGCTAAAATGGAGAAAAAATATTTTTATGCACAGCAGCATCTCCAACAAACCATTTATTTTTATTTAAAGCATGTCATGCTGGAAGACTGGCCTCTGGTACATCTCGCCTGTAAGAAAAGTTCCACTGAATGATGAAACGCGCTGCAGTTACCTGGAGCGCTCCCCACACAGTGGGTGGAAGTGCACAAAATGTAAATCAATGCTGATCTCAGCCCAGGAGCACTGGGTGAAGAATAATAGCATAAGGAATGGCTATGAGAGATTTCCTGCAGTTTGGGCTTGTGCAGAGTGTTACCTTTAGCTCAGGAAACAGACCATAGTCTTGAGAAGTTAAATGGTCTCTTTCAGGCCCACTGTGAATTTTGCAATATAAATTGTTTTTAATTGCACATTTATTCTTGTATGGGACTGTAAGCAGGTATATGTGACAGCCACTAGTTGTACTTTTATAGAAAATGTCACATTATAAATGATTTTTATTTCAGAAGTGAAGAAAGAGTCAATAATTCAAACGTCATGTAACCACAGGCAAAATCCATAGGTATTTCTACAGATACTAACTAAAACCCATTCATGGCATACTGTGTTTATTGAAGAGCTTCATTTCACAGCTGATACTTTCTTGATTTCTTTTTAAACTATAATTCCTTTATTCTTTCTCTGATCATAAAATCCCTAAGCCTCGAGAGACATTTGTGAGACTTCATTTGCTACCACTCATGCTTACTACTTGAAGATTGCTTTTCAGTGACTGAGAGTTAAGTAATTTTCTAAAGATAGGTAAGTAGTAGGGTTATTTTGAAATTCTCTTTTAGGAATTATAGTACTGATAAAGAAAAAAAAAAAAAAAGATTTACATAAGGGGAGATGGTTTTAAAACATATAATTTATGTCTTTGTGCCTGCAAAGAAATGCACTGTTATGAACAATCACTGTCTAACAGCTTTGACAGCTTTTGCTTGCTTGGGTTGCAGATTCTGAGGAAGTGCTAGATTTTTTTCTGATATCCTGACAAGTACACTTACAGTGATGGCTAGACCATAGCCCTTTTCTGATTTATTAATAAAGCTAAACAAATAAACAAAATAAACAATAGCAGTGATGGTATTTTTCTTCCAGAGGAAATTGTTACTTTTTTTTTTTTTTTTTTTAAACAAACACAATGATCATTCTTTTTAAGGAAAAAATGAAAAAAACATAGGGAATATGGAGAACACAAACATAATGAGTGTGCAGAGCTTATCACTAGAAATAACATTGATGAAATAAAGCAAAAAGGAAATCCTGCTGGAAATTTGTAACTATTCCCAGTTTATACTCCCATCTAGACCTTTCCTAGCATACCCAAAAGGATATGTTGGGCTAGAATGATAGAATTAAACAGTGGAATTAAGCACCAAAGATGACAGAGGAAGCTGCATGCTTACTTTATGCTGTAAAATGATGGGCCTAGGGGACATGCCCAGGCAAGAACCTAAGGAAGAAGCAGGACTGCTAACTCATGCACATCTCTTAGTGTTCAGATATCTAGCTTTTTCTGGAATGCCATACTGAAGTTATGTTTATCTTTCCCATGATAGTTTTAGTTAAATATAAGAGCAACTGTATGTGGAAAGATGATGATCACACCTGGATTTTAGAATTAACAAAAAAAAAAAATACATAGACATATATTTTTAAGTTTATATAGTAAATCAACTGAACCAAAGGATTAAAAGTGTAATTCACATTAAAATGAGAAAACATAACAAAGAGCTGACAAGTTAAATATAAAACTGAAATAAGGCAGGGCAGAAAATAAGGTGAAACTTGCAGAAGCTAATAATAAAAATAAAAATGTTTTCAAACACATCAGAAGTAGGAAGACTCTTGAGTCGCTGGGGCCAGTAGATTATCAAGGCACAAAAGAAGCACTAAAGAAAGGTGAGACCACTGCAGAAAAGATAAGTGAATCCTTTCATCAGCCTTCATTATGAAGAAGGTCAGGAAGGTCCTCTCCTTCACACGGAAGGAGATGGAGGGACTATTACAAAAAGAAGTGTCAATGGAAGAGGTTTTAGCACAAATTAATAAATCGAACAGTAACAATTGTCAGGACCAGGCAATTTGTGCGAGAATGAAGGAACTTCAGAACTAAGCTGCTGAGTTACCAGCTGTGGAATAGGAGGTTATTGCTTAAATCGCAGGTGGCAAAAGGAATAAAAAACTGCACTGAAGAAAAATCTCTCTTCAAAAAGGAATCCTCTGATGACTCAGGGTGCTACAAACTAGTAAATTAGATAACCCACCAAGAAAATAGGTAGAAATTTAAGTGAAGAAAATATATGCATAGGTAAATGGGGACTACTAGATAAGAGTCCATGTGATTTTTATAGGTGGAAATTTCATATATGCTTTCCTAACCTCGCTTGCCCTGCACAGGGCTAGGATAGGGAGCATGGGCTTTCACATACACTCTTTTTTTTTTGCCACCAACTGGCTAACAGTAAGAACAATATTTAATAGATTTATTCAAGATGACTCTGACTAACACAGACTAAAACTAACACAACTCACAACTACGGGAGAAGGAGAGAGGAGGAAAAAAAAAAGCAGCTATTTCTGAGTAGCAGAGAAAAAATTGCTCAAACNTTTTTTTTTTTTTTTTTTTTTACCACCAACTGGCTAACAGTAAGAACAACATTTAATAGATTTATTCAAGATTACTCTGACTAACACAGGCTAAAACTAACACAACTCACAACTACGGGAGAAGGAGAGAGGAGGAAAAAAAAAAGCAGCTATTTCTGAGTAGCAGAGAAAAAATTGCTCAAACACAGAAAAACCCAGTAGCTCAGTTTGCTAAGTAGCAAACTACATTTCAAATCTGAATTTCAGGAATATGTGAATTATTCTCCAATTAGTAGTAATTTTTTGATCAGTTATTTTTGTCTTACTAAAACAACAAAATGCAACAATGAAGAGCTTCCATGCATACTGATAGAAAGTTGCCATGGCTATTGATCAGTTAATTTGCAGAATTTCCTAGAGTCTTTTTACAATGAAATTCTGACAGTGTTCTCTGTTAATTTAATGATAAATACATCTCTTGGGATAATACAAAACTGTTTTCAACCTTAGTGTTTATTCTGTTCAAAATGCAATTAGTATCAAGTTAACAAGCTGCACTGTCAAATCTCAAAGGCAAATACAGTACCACACAGATAAACTCCCAGGAATAGACAGTTAATTTTCCTGAAGGGTAGGAAAAACATCCCCCTAATTCACCAGAAGAACACCAGAAAGCATAGAAAAAAAATACATACTAAGAAGGCAAAGTAGGAATGGCATACAGGTATTGGATTTGGGTGTGTTCCTAAACATTGTTCAAATATGATTTTTTGAAGTGGAGAATTGGAATATGTTGGAAACAAGTATCTGAATTTGGCCACAGATTTTTGTTATTTTTTTTTGTTCAGAGCTGCCCTGGTCAACGTGACATCCCAACGAAGAGAAAAATATCCCACACACCCTTTTTTAGTCACTATAAGCCACAGAGGCACAGAATTTACCACTAAAAATTAGCATGTACAATTACTGTGAAAAAAAAAAAAAAAAATGGTTCATAAAAGTGAAATACATCACAGCAAGCTAAATAAAGCTTTTGTTAGAGAGACTATAATAAGCTGATATAAATCATGGTAGAGAGATGTTTGGTGGCAAGAAGTTTGCTTAAGCATCCGTTGTCGCATATCTGACTTCTGGTGTATAAGTGGTTTCTAATATTTACCATTTCAGAGAGTGCTCGTTTGTTTCAGAGCACACTTATTAAAAACATTTCCCAGTGTGCAGCACTGAACATTGGGATGTTAATTCAAATAAAAGAGAATTTTCTCTCAGTGACTAGCTTTTACGTGTTTTTTGTTTCATAAACTTGATTTCCCTGTTACTGCTGCACCACAGAACCTGCTAGTGAAAGCTGGGAATGGTGATCTGGCTTGCAGCCGAAGTGAAGACAGCAAGGATTTCACTGGTAAGGAAAATGAGTCTTTTATAGCATAAGAAAAAAAAAAAATCAAGGAAAGTTAAATGATGAAAAGAGCAATTTCCTCTATCCAGAGACATCCTCAAGACAAAAGCACAAACAAATCAGTCATTTGGTCATGTCTTAATTCAATGCCTTAATTACTTTATTTCATAAACACAGCTTAAAATAAAGGCAAATTATGATTCAACGGCCTATACATTGTGAGCAGTAATTAACATGTTTACCAAAATTATTCATTCAAAAATATTTGTATAATAGTGAAATTTTGCTCTAAAGAAAATAGGAGCTTTAGCCTGCAGTAAACAAGAGACTGCAGATCTAATTAAGCATGCAGAAACATTAGATGAAGAATATGGTTTCCTTCTTGGACAAGTCATTTTATTGCTCATGCTTTTCCTACTTATAACTAGATTTGTTGCACTAATGTTTATTCTGCTCTGGACTCTCCACAAAAGTAGTTAAAAAGGAGTAAAACTATTTCGCTTACAATAGACTATTAGTTTTAGTCAATACTACGTTCTTGGACAACACTGTCTGCAAAAGTTAAGAGTAAATTGTGTATTTTGGAATAAGGCTTTCCATTAAAGATCAAAGGGCTTTGAGTGAAAGAGGAAGATAAAATAAAAAGAAAAAACAAAAGGCTTCTTGAACATTTTATTTTGTTGAGGCCCAGCAACATAATGAAGCTTTGACTACAGAACAAACTTTCATCCCAGCTGAAAAATGTTATTTCTTGGTCATGTAAAGGATTAACTGGTCTCTTGAGGAATGAAAGGACCAGGCTCCTCTTCACCCTATTTTAGATCAATTTTAATTCCACTAGAGTATTTACATTGGATTTAAAGCTCAATGTAACCATAGAGGTAAATGTCTCCCCAAGATCATTTACCACAGCTTTGAGGACAGAATTTTGCCCTTCAAATGGCTTCCATGGTGATCACTAACATTACATATTGCACATAGCTCTCCAGCTCACTTTATATCACATTACCAAAATAGGCCCTTTTAAATCCTCAGTTATTTTTCTGTAATGAGGAAGATGAAAAAAGAATTACAGGGCACACATTGTGCTTAGTAAAGAGCACAAGGCAGTTTTCCAGTCTGAGATTAATTTGTTGTTATCTCTGTTATCTACTGTTTGCTCTTTTGTTTTGGGCAATGGCCTGTTTTACCTCCATCCAATTCTTTTGTTTCATTGCTTTCATCAAATATTAGGATACCATAAAACAGAAAGGAACACACAAAACTACACTCTCTTCTCCAAAATGCAAGAGATACTATGGTCCAGCAAATATCTGACAACCTTAAAATATTACCAATTTTTTTTATGATCAAAAACTTGCCAAGCAAATAACAGTGTTTGCAAAAAAGGTTGCCTTGGTTTCTGCAATATCAGTTTTGTGTATTTGAGCAGCACCTGACATCAGTATGCTACTATATAGCACAGCCTTTTGAAAGCAAAAGTAAACATGATAATTCTTCTTTTTAATCATGTCATTAGTCTGGGAGAATGCAAGTAAGTACTATCCAGAAAGCGATTATTTACTGTAGCCCGATATGGCACAGCAAATAGAAAATAACTAACCCCTTTACTGTCTATATTCAGTAAAACATGAGCCCCAAGATGCATCAAAATAAGGTTAAGGCTTCAATTTAAATAAAAAGTGCCTCAATCCAAACCTTTTATGGTGGCAAAGAATTGTAGGTTTTCATTCCAAATGTTCTAGTATATGCAATAACATATGCAAAAGCCTCCACCTCTGCCTGTAAGTAATCTCAACAGTCTTATTTTCAAAGTCATTCTCAATTGAATGTGTGTATACTTAATGACAACATAAAGAAATTTCAGGGAATCTAAGATACATAGCGAAGCAGGAAAATAAAATGCTTTTTAAACTCATGCACTGAAATTCTAATATAACCACACTGCTAAATGAGTTTTGTCTCTGAAGAGAACTCTTGCAATACATGCCAGGCAGCAGTGGGATCACATGGATCTCAGTCATGGGAAACTGAAAGAAAAAGTCTCAGGCGACAAGGCGGCAATTGTCTCAGAAAGAGGAAAAAAAAAAAAAAAAAGGGAAAATTTTAACTCAGTAAATATTTTCAAGCAGATATCCTACTGCAGATTGTTTAGCCTTAGTATCTGGAAAAACTATATGTGCACTGCTTGAGCACAGGAGGTTGGTGTGATCAAATTTTGTCTATTAAGCAAGCCTGAGAAGAATGTTGAAAATACTTTAATACTTTTAATTTAATTTTTAAATTAATCTAGATGACAATTTTCTTAGATGAATTCATATTTTATAATAAGTTCAAATGAAGGAACTCAGAGGCTAACATCCAGAAACGTGGTTCATGAGAGGATGATACCCAGATTTCAATCTGGTAAGTTATGATGTTTATCTTTAGTCCCTTAATGCAGAAAAACTAAAAAGAGTACTACTCAGCTCACTTTTCCTGATATTTCAAATGATGTCACTGAGATTTTAAAAGAATGTTGAATTAATGGTTGAATAAAGGTTTTGCTTTTTACAGGTTAATAAGCTAAGTTATGCAGGAAAAGAATATCACAAGCTAAAACTGGAGCAGGGAAAAAAATAAAATGAAAATGTAGCAAAGTGTTTTAAAAAAGGACCATAGGGAAGGGAGCAGGTAAAAAAAATGGGTACATACAATTTGAAACAATGAAAACAAGACGAATGAACATTCAGACAAAAATGCAGGAAATTGGAAGACACTGTTATCAAGTGCCAACACTGCTGGTGCTAATGAACTTGAAAACAAGAGCAAACTCAGATATGGGAAAGTGAGAAAACCAATGGTAAGGTTTAGAACTTGAAAACTGTTGCCAGCCAGCATGAAAGGCGTCTCTACATAATGTGCTATAATCACTACAGTTACAAGGAAAAGGGATAGAATCATGGTGGGACAAGCTCACAATTAATATTTTGAACAATTATTTAAATATTTGGGACCATGTGCATTTATTGCTGGTAAATAGAGTCAGTGTAGCTACAAGGAAGCAGTAAACATTGGTCTGCTGCTCTGTTCGAGTCCAGAAATTGACACTTGGTCTTGGCATAACAGATGTGGTTTGGTGCCCCTACCTTGAATTCTTTTGGGTCATCTGTAATGAGTCTGTTGATCCGGCTGATTCATGCTTACATGGAACAAGGACTAACCATCATTATTTAATGAGACGCTACCAAGCATCCATTCAGTGTGCACATAGGCCTCAACCTGCTTCCAGCTCAACTTTGTCCTTTCAGCTCCCTGCTCATTTTACAGCCCAATATATCATTTTTTTTTTCCTATTGACAAAGACATGCCTCTTATGAGCTATTAAGAATAAATGAGGAAAAAGCACCCTCCAATTAGGAGTCCTAGCACAGGATGTTAAAAAGGATTATTATTTAATTGAAATAAGGAGCAGGATGAAAAAAGAAATAGAGAGCTGCATTAACAGTTTTCTCGTTTGGCTGTCCTACATCAGACCACATCCAATCTATGCCAGTTCATTCCTTTCAAATCATTTTTCATTATTACTTTCTCCTCAGCCATCACAACCATTTTCTTCTTTTAGGTGCCAGTCAATAAGAGGCACCACTGGTCACCGCAAGGAACCAACAGTAAAAACTGCAGCCTCACCCCGTAGTGCAACTACACACAGGAGGAACGGGTAGGCTGCAAAGATTTGGGAGTCCTAGTGGAGCCAATGAGCACTATGAGTGGGTGGGTGGAGAGGGTTATCATGCTGCCAAGAAACCCACACGCATTTTTGTAAATATACTTGTAAAGAGGAATGGGACTGAAGAGACTGAGTTTCAGTTCTCCAAATTCCCAGAATTCCCTTAATTACCTCTCCTGAAAGAACATTTGCTAACAGCAATGCAGAGAAGAAAAAGTGAACGAACACCTGGAAATCTCTATTTCCACCTAATTATAAGAAATGTAAATGATATATAATGTCAGTATATAGGGTTATGAAGTACATATTAAAGTTCTAAGAAAAAGAAATATGCAAATTTCGTAGGGATGTGACCGTGACCTGTGCTTGCAGCAGCACTAGACATCACTAAGTATTGAGAGCTGTTAGCTTACCAAGAGAAATAACCAGATACATTCACCTATATTGGCCGCTCTGAGTCATCATCTTACGCAGTCCCTATTGATTCATACAGGAAAGAAAAGTATTTATTTATTTGCTAGTACATAAAATTTTTGATTGCTTTACAGTATTTCTTATCAGGTATAAAATGCCCTGTATTAATTTGTTCTGTTTTACAGCTGAATGGCTGACTGCACCTCATTAACAACTTATTAACATCTTAATTTCTATTCTAGAAGTCTGCAGCACAATACATGCTTTATACAGGACAGTAATTCCTTGTTTAACTCTGGTTTAATCATTTCTGTGTGTTGTGTCGCAATGCGGGGATTTCATTTGCGCCACACTAAGATTAGGTTTTTGTTTAAAAAACGTCATTAGCCCAGGCTTCACTTGATCTTGATTAGCTTCCATCTGACAGGTGTCATTTTCTGATCATATAACATGTTACTTTTTTGTGCAACACTTCTTCATGTTAATTATGGAAAATGAAGATTAATATAAAACAGTAGCTAGGTGTTTCAAGTAAGCATTAAGAAAATTGACTCTTTTCAGTGATCTAGAACAGTTTCTCAGTACATGCACTAGGTTTCTGTGTGACGGCAGAATTTAGAACTTTTTGTTTCTGTAAGAGTTACAGTTTTGAGGCTGTCCAAAGAAAAACATTTTTTTTCCCTTTACTGCATTAGCTGACTCAAAAGAACATAGGTCAATTGAAACTGCATTTAAATAGCCTTATTTAAAGAGACAGGTGAAAAAAAGTTAATGATATCAAGTGGGATTCATGCATCTACCCTTTACTTCATCTTCTCCTAAACTCAAGTTTCAGAAGCATCACTTGTGATTATTTGTCCCGATGCGCTTCTGCTATTTCATTCTTGTTCTAGCTAACCAAGAAGCACCAGTACAAACATCCCTCTTATCTTGTAGAATGACATTATTATTCCTTTACAATATTCAGAAATAATGAAGAGCATATGAGAAGCCCTCTCAAGGCTTCCTCGGAAATGAACCAGTTTGTCTAAAAGTCATATAGCCGTGTTACCACAAGACTGCATTTGAGATAAGACTTGCATAGAGAAATATAGCATCTAAAACATGAGGGAGATACATCACTCCATGTCAGATGGGATAAGGCCAAAGAAGGAGAACACAGGCTGGTATTTTCTACCTATTTTAAAAATTCTGGATCTCTAACATTGTTAGTCTGATTCTGCTGTGTATTACTCAGTCCCAGCTGAGGATATGGATTTGTTTCTGAAAATTGCTACCCAAATAATCTGTAGAAGGCTCCTGAATATGTTAAAACCTCAGCCTGAGGACTAACAGTCTCTGATTGAAAGGTCAGCTTTCAAATGAGATTTTTTTTTTCTTTTATATGAAATAGCCCATAATGAATAAGCAAACTGCATTTCAGGATTGCAGCTCAACTGGAACATAGAAATTAATTGTACCAATCAGTCAGCAAGTAGTAACCTGCCACAAATGCCTGCACATATTAACTATGAAATGAGTCAAAAGAATAAATATTCAGCAGGAAAACCTTCTGAGTGCACTGCACATAGTTACGTCTGCTTCCAGTAATATTCAGAGCACAGCTGTATTTGCTGTGCCAAACAGAGATGCAAGTCTAAAGCCAAAATGGGATTAATTAAGCAAGGGTTGTAGGATCACCACAGACTGATCCCAGCATCACAAATGAGATGAAGCTTCCTGTTTCTGAAACGCTGCGCGTTGGCCAGAATAACCGTTCTGCAGCAGGCTGCGCTTAGGCAGACAGCTCTGAAGGCGCACTATTTGGGTAACCTTCTGCAATTAAACCATGGATTAATCTGCTTGTTAATGTTTGTCATCATGGAAAGACATTCCTAAAAGCCTAGGTACGTTATTACTGCCCACTAGGACCAGCTGCTCCCAAGAATAAATTTGGAACTGGTCGTACATTTTGACGTGGGCATTGCTCATACCAGTAAGTGCTACAGTAGTAGTCTCTAAAAGCTGAGCAAAGATTTTGGAGGAAATAGCTAAAGCAAAGCAAGTCTCTCTTGCCCATGTTTAATATGTTTTATGATTTCTGTTGAGAGCGAAGATCATTCAGGGAATTAGTATCTTGATAAGCCTGTGCTTTTTATGTGTTTTATAATTTATGGTATGCAAACTATTTTCTCTATCTTAAAAATATTCTAACAGAGTAAAAACTCCCATATACACCTTAAATTCTCTATTTCTGTAACAATAGCTTAGTTGTGCATGTATTAGCAAAGGAAAGTAATAGAGACCAGCAGAAGTGGATTCCTAGAAACTGAATGACCTGGACTCAGAAGTTCTACTAGAGTAGTGAATGCTCTCAGATAAAAAGATGAGGAAGAGAAGCAAAAACCCAGGAGAGCGCCCAATGCAGATGAGCTGAGGCTAAAAGGGACCAGGATGTCCAAGATGACCAGATGTCCAAGAAAACTTCAGGACCTGGTTCTGAAGGGCAGCAGAAATAACTTCACTTAGGAGAGGTCTCAAGGACAGTACGTGGGAGGTACCAGGAGAATGAAGAAGAATTCTGATGTTAATATTGATCATTCAGTCAGTTAGTTTTTAGTCCACTTCATCGCCTGGTTTCCAGCTTTGATATTTGTGCTGTTTCTGCCCCATAATAAGTGAAGTTAATAAATCTGCATTGCTTTTCTCTAGAATCAACAGGTTGAAATCAAATGGCACATATAAAGTCTCTCTTAAGGATTTACAGACATCAGATCCTGTTTAAAAGGTTACAGTCTCCTGCCAAATCAAAGTAAGATGCAGTGTGAGGACTGGTTGCATCACTATAAGATTCTGGTGAAGCATTTCTTCTGGAGCTCTAGAACATCAACTGTGCTGCAAGAAGCAAGCAGTAAAAAGGCTCCCAAACTAATATGAACATTTCGGAACATTTCGAAAAGTCAAATTCTTAATTCTTGAAGGAAGAATACTTTCTTGTTTATGTGTACACATATCATACTAGTATATCTATTACCCAATATTTATGCATCACTGTTTATAAGGACATTGAAAGAAACAGGAAAAAAATGGAATTTTTTTTATAATTCTTTCAATTGTTTGTCTTTTTTCTTGTTTTTTCCCCTTCTATTAAACATTGCTATTTGAAGATAAATTATAGGTCTTAGTAACTTTCAATCCTGTAAAAACCTTAGATATTCTTACTCATTGAAAAATCAACCTGTACCTACACAGTCCACTTACAGCATCTACGTGAACATACTTTTTGATATGTTTACATACTTCGGGCAGAATTTTTTACTGAGACCAAAACCCAGTATTGGTAACTAAAGAATCTTTAACAGAACACTTAGGATTGTGCTATGCAGCCAGTTTTCAGAATCAATATTGAGATTGCTTCCAAATAGCAAGATCAGTCTAATTGTCCAGGGAAGTGTTTGAAATTATGATATCGACTAGCACACAGGTGTTCACACTAAAGATCCCAAGAATTAAGACAAAGGAAAGGGAAAACGACTGGGAATACAGGTGTCATGAGCTGATGCATATAGTATGGAAAGTAAGGTAAAGGTAGAAAGAAAAATGTCTGCCCATTGGCATCAATAAAAGGTTGTGGAAAACATATTTTCGATTTTGCAACTTCTCCAGGAAGAGAAAAATTAACAATTTAAATCTAACAACTGAAATTGCGGTGTGGTTTTAGCAGATCTAAATGTTTACCCTAAAGATGGTAGCTGCCATCCATGCAGCTACAGTATTTCAGCAATCTTGCTAGGCCAACAGCTAATTAGCTTCTAGTAAGATTACCAAATCCGATGCAATGGCGTACCTAGCACAGTATTGAGCCAGACATATTAACCATGTGCTTAATCATATGCTTATTTGCTAATGCCTACTATAAGTAAGAAATCCACAAAATAAGGATCATTATCACTTGGAGTTCAGGTAACCCAGAAGAACATCCTAGAAGCATGGTAAAGAGCACTATAAAACCCGAGCGTACTACTACCTTGGAAAGGAGGAGGATATTAATCCTTATGGGCCTTGCTTAATATTTATCAAAACAAGATATTTTAAGGAGCCACATGTGTAAGAGGCAAAGTTGGTTTAGAAACACTCTCCAAGTGGAATTCCTAGGGCTTCCATCTGCAGAGGTCCAGCTCCCTCTGGAAAGCTACAGTACTTCTATGTGTCTGCTGGAGGATTAATCGGATAATCCAGTAAAGCACTGAATTGGATGGCTTGCCACAGGCACTTAAAAATATCTTGTTCCTGGAAGTTGCAGAAAAGAAGTGTCATCTGAGCTACGTAGCAAACAGGATTTCATTTACAGGGAAGGGAGCAAGAATCTCAGGAGATTGAAGATTTGATATAAAACCCACAACCTAGACCAAGGTAAGGCACAGTTCAGACGAGGTAGTACAGTAGGTTATTTGAAAGAGGAAGCCATAAAAGGGGGTGAAAAAAATGGCAATAACAACACAGGCAGAAAGTGGAAGTCAGGACTGAATATTCAGATTTAGTGAATTACTCTGAATTTGGGAACTAATCAGAGTTCAGACAGTTCCATTTCCCTATGTAGATATCCAGGGGAATGTAACTTTTACCAAAAAATGCACTAATTTTCAGAAGATATACACAAGCATAAGTCTTAGGCCTGTGGCAACAATTTAGTTTTTAAGTTAATAAGACAAGAGTTTGAGGGGGCTTGTACCACTGACAGCTGTTTCAAATGCAATTAAGTGCACTATTTCATTTTGCTGAACCTAAGGTATATGCAGTTTAGCTAAAATGAGTATTCTGGATCAGCACGTATCAGTACCCTACTGTGAACCAAATTAGATAACTAAAAGCAATAAGAGCATCCTGCTGTGAAACCTGGACGAAACAGGTGCTCCCACTGCATTAGAGAGCCTGAATGTAGAGGGAAACACCTCTCAAGTGGAAATCTCTGCTTTCCAGGATCCTTATCTTTATGGCATAGAAAACTCCAGACAAATTTCAGGGATTTCAGCAGATTTTCATGCTGCTGCTTTCTACAATATGGGATTTTCCTGAATTCTCAGGCTGTTCCCAGCTAACAGGGAACAACTTGACTCCCATGGAGCAGGTTTCTAAAGCCAAAAACAGAAAGGAGAGTCCATGGGACCTAAACACATTAAGAAATTCTCTGCAGTTGGGGCAACTCTGCACACTACTTTGTTTCCCCATATGAAACTTAGTTTTTTTAAGTGATCATTACCACTATTGTCTTTAACCAAACTGGATCTACTATTCCTTCTACTTTTTACTTTATTTTTTTAAATACATGCATTATGCAAGTGAGAAGCACAAGAGTATATCATCACATGCAAGCTGATGCAAGTGAGAAGTACAGCAAAGTATATCATTACTTACTTGCCCTATCCACGGCACCCATATTTGTTCTTGTATCTGTGCTTGTCTCTCATTTGATTTCCCGAAGTGTTCCTGCCTCCACTAGATTCCCATATAAAGTAGTCAAAGTTTAAAGTTTTTCTGAGAATAATGGAATTTACTATATCAGTCTCGTGAAAATCTATGCATCTATAATGAACCCCTTCAAAAAGTTTCTGACTAGTTTTAAATCCTCTACTCACCATTCATTTTATTCTTTAGCTTTAAACTTCTTGGAATTCTTTTTCCTCCTTTTAGCAAAAACAGCCCAATAAATAGAAAGATAATTTTCTTTGATAATGGATCCTACATACTCCATAAAGGAGTCAATATAAAATGCAATAAATATGAGTTTTTATTATGTTAACAAGAAAAAGCTGTTTTGCAATTGCCAGTGTGTAACTTCCCTAATGAAACCCCAAATATCTACTACATGAAATTCATTAACTCTTTTTCCACAGTGCAGTTTCCACTACAACCGATCTCTTAGGTTCATAATGTTATCCACGCATAAAAGCTGCATACTTAAAATCATTAGGCTTCCAGATTTACTAGATTAGTATCAGCTGTATACATCTACTTTACTCCAGTCTTCTTTCACATTTTTCCCCCCAGTGTTTGAGATACTCTCAATGTTATCATCAATAGAATTACAGACATATGGCACAAATATCTCCCTGAACAATCACAACAAAATTCCTTTTAATTAACACCCACATTAAAATAATGCTGCTTTTGGAAACTAATGCCCCCAAACAATTAATAACTACAGATTATAGAATGGCACAAAGAAATGAAATTCACATAGGTTATAATTTACAATAAAAATGAGTAACTAACATTGTATTTTAAGAGATTTCTTAAGACAGCTACAACCATTGATTAGTTAAGTCTATTAATTTCATTTTTAAAAATACTACTATAAAATGAAAATATAAGATTTACCCCATGAAGTGCACTCAGGTCAACTTTCTAATATTATGTAAAAGTTATCTTTATGAAAATATATAAAGTAGTATGATTTACTCTCTTAATTTTCTGCTGCCTAAAGGGCAGTATTAAAAGAAGTTACATGCACTATATAGAAAAATTATGAAGTCCTCCACTTTAAATTACAGCTTGGGAAGTCTAATCAATTGAGGTTTTATCATTAAAAGTCCAGTTTGCCAGTAAAACTTGTTGTAATTGCATTAACACTACATTCAATTTGGTTTTAAGAGTGTTTTCTATAGAGAGGACATTTGAAGGACTGACTCTACTAATGAACAGGAAAATTCATGAGAATATCATAGCTTAAATGATGTTTTCAGAATGCTTATGATAAATAAATCTCATATAGTGATCAACAACACCTGAGACCAAAGATACATCCAACTATCCTGGGAAGAGGAACTAAATTTCATTATCTATATCTTCCTTCAAAAGAATCACTTTTAAGTATGAGAGAAAAACAGAATGAACTATGTACAAGGTATACACTAATTAACATCTAATTATTAAGTAAAAAACTTGAAGCTATAATTTTTTTTAGGGGCCTTTTCTAGCAAAGGAGCTGAAAATAGGAAAAAGACACATCGATTCTGCTAAATTATACATGCAATTTTAATTATAAGATTCATATAGCTCTATGCATCATAGTGACTATGTTTATAAAGTACTGTAAAAAATAAAGCTTGAAACTAGGAGGTTGTCTGCCATTAGCCCGGGAACTGCGGGCACAGAGTCTGAGCTGATTTTAAGCGGGTACAACAGGTACAACCAGAAAAAATGATGCACAACTGTAGTTCTCCAGCCACCCAGAGTAGCAACCGGTTTTCTACAGTAAATGCAACAGCTCTATGAGCTGCTCTCATCAGCTATAAAGGCATCACATGACATCTGTGACTTATCTTAAAATAAGATTATTTATGGAAAAATAGATTATATAATGACATATTCACGCATTATGTAACAATCATATATGCATACATGTGTTATTTTTATGTCATTTGTTTTTAGGACAACTTCATTTACATTCTTGCTATTTCATGTAATATCAAATTGTGCTCCAGCACATTGAAGCTATGAACATTGATGAAATCCTGATCCTACTGAAATCAGATGGAATTTGCCATTGACTTCAATTTAAATTTTGAAAGGGGAAAAAAAATATATATATTTTTAAGGCATTTTGAGGACAGCTACTTGGCCTGTATTCAGGATCACATGTAGCAAGAACATAGAAATTTATGATTATTGGTACAAGATAGTTCTGAGTGCTCTTTCGAATTACTGGGATTTGGGAGCTTGGCAGGGAGGGGGAAAGTTTTTGTTTTTTTTAATCATATTCTTTAAATTACATGGAGCAACTTTTGCAAAATGTGTAGTGCTGGAAGTATACAGGATAGTACTAGCCTCTAACACATCAGTGTTTTACCAGAACAGAGCTAAGCAGTCAGTGTGGCATCTTTAAAGAAGCTCTTAAAAAGGTTATTCAGCTTGCTTAGTTCATGAATATCAGTAAGGGGATTTTAGGTAACAGACAAGAGGAAATAAAAGTGTCCAAAAGCTCAGTGCTGGTTTGATGTTGATTGATTACAGGACCTGGGCAGGATGATTTGCATGTCACCAGTAACCAATATCTTAAGCAGGAGGAGCTGAGGAAAAGAGGTTAGAAGTAGCACTGTGTGTTGTTAGTAATTGAATTATTAACAACTTGTAGATTGGCTCTGTAATGAATCGGGGTCATGTGTTAACAAACATAAGCAGAGAAGACGAGTCCTGTGGCTCCTGGAGACTACCAAAGGCATGCAGAGAACAAGACTCATTATGAAAGCTGTGCTAGGCAAATGCAGGCTTCAGTCCTTGGTGGTAGCAGGGATTTGCATTTTGGAGACTTACGATCTCCAGCTGCTGCTAATAATACACAGCATTTTCTAATTGTTAAAAAGTAGCCACTTTAAACAAAAAGTACACCACCCCCATGCCGCTTCACCTTACCCTCCTCTACGGCAGTATCAAGATAAATTACTCGCTTGGAAGCTGGCAGCAGTCCTCAGACACAGGTCACAGCCACATTAGCAGATGATGAGCAAGCAAATGGAAGTCACAGTGAGGAAGACACAGACTCACAGCTTCCAGAAGCACCTCTGCAAACTACAAAATGTTCCTGGAAGAACTGACCAGCACGAGGGCATTTCAGTGAAGAAATGTGAGCGAAGATTTTGAAGAGAGTTTATGAAATGCCAGAGTCATAATCAAGACTTGAAAACCAGGAAAACAAACAAACAAACACCTATGTTTGAGAAGGAGAAAATGCCACCTCTACAGAATAGGATATTTACCTATAAAAAGCAGAAAAGGATTCAGAAGTTGTATTGCATAGCTTAATGGTAGTATGTGAGGTACAAAAGTCTAATAAGATCTTCATATATAGAAATAAACACGCAAGTGATAACAGGCAGGAGGGATAAACATTTACCTGTGCGATGGCACGAGTAATAAAAAAAAAAAAAAACTTAATCATTTTAACCCCAACTGGAATTTATTTTCAGTCTCAACAGAGGAGGGTATGCTTTGGAAAGAGTTAACAACCAACTCTCAAGTCTAAATGATTTCTCACAAAGTCTAATTGTCAAATTTGGGGGTATTCTTCTCTTATACAAAACCACCAAAATGAGTGAAGTAAACTAAAGTAGGGTTGCAGCTCAGTCAGAACAGGTAAATTAAAGCAAACCATCAGAAAAGTGTTTTTTGCTATCCTTGGAAAACACAGGGAGCTTTGTGGAAATTATCACACAATGTTTAACTCACAAAAAAAAAAAAAAAAAAAAAAAA